>PVIR01025013.1:0-25296 GCA_004026965.1 Petromus typicus | reverse complement strand
GAGAGAGAGAGAGAGGCAGAAGGCAGCCACTTGCAAGTCTAGAAGGGTCACAGAAGAAATCAAGTTTTCCCTTGATCTTGGACTTCCAGGCTTGAGAACCTTGAGAAAAAGATGTCTTGCGGTTCTGGTCCTGGTGATACACCTGTACAAGACCCAGGCCTGGCCTCCTTCCTCCTCACAGTCTCAGACTGGCGCCCCCTGTTGGCCACACCTCACCAAAGTCAGAGGGCATGGGAGTAAGTGGGTATGGTGTAGAGGCATTGCCTCCAAAGACCAGAGAGCTGGAGAAGGCAGTTGGTGGACCAGGAGGGGCAGAAAGAGGGGCCACAAAGGGTCCTGACCCAGGGTTACAAGCAGGGCACAGGATGGGGTGGTATAAGCTGGGTTCCACTCTGACCTAGACTGGAATAAAACAGGAAAAATAACAATGGTTGTCAAGATTGTAGCTGGTGACTTTTCCCCAAAAAGCTTTTCTTGACCAATATGGTTATAATGGTGTTAGACTAACAGAGAGATAACCTATTTGGTAGTATTAAAGACTGAACCTAGGGGCTTCACAATGAGCTCATCCCTAGCCTTGTTTTCTTTTTGTTTGTTAATGTTGAGACCTCTCTGGTGTTAATGTTGAGATGTAGACTAGTCTGCTCCCTTGCAGGCCGCCTGGACACCACTGCTTCCTGTTGCTCCCACTTTGCTTACCTGAGGCTGGGATGTGGCCTTAGGAGGAAGAGGTCTTTGATCCAAAGCTCTGGGACCCGATAAGTGGCCCAGTGGCACATCCTAGGTCCGAGCACAAAACCTCAGCTAGCAGCGAGCTTCTTCTTGCCTTTGCTTCTTTTCTTTGAGTGAGGGGTTGAGTCTGGGAAAGGTGTGTGTACTCCTGGATCTTCACACCTCATCTCCTTCCATCCAAAGCCATCTTAGTCTCACCGGGATACGTGGTGATAGCCATGCTACAGGAAGGAAGAGAGAAAACAGTGGGCTTTGTCCATGACCCTTAGGAGATAAAATGTTGTATGTTTGATTCTTAGAAACTTGTCATCACAAGGTCTGTGCACTTCCTTGACTCAGAAACACTTAATTAATAATGAAGACAAGACCAAGGAAAACAGACACACTGGTGCTTGTTATAGGACAGCAGGGCAGGCGAAAAGGCTGAGTCCTGGGTCTATAAAGCTTACACAGCACCAGGACATACATAGATCAGGTCCTCTGATGACCTAAACTTCGAGATCTGACAGTGCCCAAGATGGCTGTGCAGAGGCCAGATGCAGTTCCTGGCAAACTGCCTTGTGCCACACAGAAGACAGAGCTTGGTTTCAGACTTTTAGTCTTCAGGGAAAGACAGGAGGGCAAGCCAAAGCCAGGCTGGGGATGCGCACGCAGGAGCCCAGACTGCACGCCTGCGATGGGGGACTGGGCGGTTGGAGACGGCTCCAAGGGGACAGCAGAAGGAGTGCTGGCCTCCGGGACACTGTGTCCTCAGGAAACAGCAGTTCCTGTCATAAGTCCTGGCTTTTTGCCTCCCACAGACTTCCTGATTCGCAGCCATATGGCTGTCATTGCCTGCAGTGTCCACACAGAGGGGACAGGAGGCTGCCTACCTGCATGAGACCTGCTGGTGCTGGCCCCCTGCAGAGCGACTCCAGCCTGTGCCCTGGAGGTGGAAGGGTCTGCTGGACGTGCAGGGGTGGGGACGGAGGCAGGGCCTGCCTCCAGTGAGCTTGGCCTCCCAAACAGGCAGGGGATCTGGGTTCACGGGGTGCTAGTGCAGGGCTGTCACTCCTTTGGCCTCTCGTCCCTCCCGTATAAACCTAAGAGCCGGCTCTCAGAGCCGCTGCGCACTTCACAGCATGGGTGTAGAGTTGCTCTTGTGAAGTAGTCAATGCCCATCAGTAGTTTGCTGTGGATTCCTTCCCTCATTTCTGTGGGGTTCTGTCACTCCCCCACTTAAGCAGGATTGGCCTGAGCAGAGTCTGTGCCTTCCATTCTCTGGAACTGTGTTCTACTCTACGAAAACTGCCTGGCCCTGTGCACAGCATCACAGCCAAAGCATTTCCATCCTGGGACCCCGAGTCCTGGAGAGCAGACAGACATAAGACCCCGCTGAAAGGCGGTGAGGGTGCAGGTCAGTGTAGGTGAAAAAAAAAAAATTTTTTTTTTTTTGAGACAGGGTCTTGCTTTGTAGTTCAGGCTGGCCCTGAGCTCAGCCTCCAACTCACATCACAGCAATCCTCCTGCCTCTGCCTCCTGAGTGCTGGGATTACAGGCGTGAGCCACCATGCCCGGCACTGTGGTATGTGGTACTGGTTGCTGCTGGGCGTGAGTCTCCATGCCCAGTATGGTATGTGGTTACCGGGGATCGAAGCTGGGCCGTTGCGCTTGCAAGACAGGCACCAGAACCACTGAGCTAAATCCCCGGCCCAGTGTAGGTGAAAATTTGCTCACCAGCCAGGGAGTGGGCTTTATACAAGAGTTGGTTTTGATATCAACTTTTGAAGGACAAGTAGAAGCTCAACAGATGGGCAAGGCATGAAAACCCTCAAAGCAGAGGAATAGAATGTGCAAAGGCCCCAAAACACAACACAGCAAAGTACAAGTGGAGCTACCGGGGTATGAAATAGATCAGAGAGGAGAGGAGTGCTAAGGAGGGAGGAGGCTGAGCTGAGTCAGAGAAGAGCAGTGCAGCTCCCCTGACTCTGCATTCTTCCTCCTAGCACTGTCCTGATCCAAGAGCCTGTGATCCCCAGTGCACCCAGCCTGAGCATCAGACACCCTCCCCTCCTGCCGTTAAACCCTCTCTCTTCCATCTCAAAGGCCTGCAGTTTCATTTCTCCTATAAGACATGGGACATGGAGGCCCTAGGAGAGACGCAGGACACCACTCCACACCCCTCCGGTCTTGCACCTTCCAGGTCTGTGGCTCCTCCTGCCCTGCTGCCTCCCTTTAGACCTGTGGTTCTCAACAGAGTGCAACTCTGGCAAAGACCTGAGGCGTTCGGCTGTTGTGGTGGAGGCCATCTCTGAGGCACAGGACAGGACCCCCAGGAAGGGATCCTCAGCCCCAAAGGTCAGATTCCTGGGGAGGCTGCGACCACCCTGCCTGGCTCAGCTCATGATGTCGCTCTGGGACAGAGTGGCAGCCTGACCCCGAAAGAGGCCCCAACTCCAGACAGAAGCTCCATTTTTTTTTTCTTCTTTGCAATTCACAGCTTGTTCAGAGCAGACATCTGTCAGGGGCAGCCCCACACCTCCGTCTCCCTCCCTCACCCAAGGCTTTGACAACTTGCTCCACCTCCAGGATGTGGCTTCTGCCCCACCAGGGTCCACTTTTATGTTTGTAAACTGTGGGGCGGGGTGCTGCTCTTGCAATTCTTTCAACCCTGGCCCTTCCCCGTGTCAAGAGCCCCCTCGCTTCCTCCTTCCCTCTTCTCTTCCTCTCTTTCATGCTCTGTCCATCCCTTGCGCCCTGAGCCTGCTCTGCTGCCTCCCTACCTTAGACACCTGCTCAGCCCAGCTGACTTCCCCCCCACCTGCCTTTCTGTACCCAAAGCTGTGGGCCCCAGAGCCCCAGGGTGCCCAGCCTTGAGTTGGCAGCTCTCTTCAAGTTCAGAACGCGATAGCTCTAGTTGGCCCTGTCCAGACGGGCACAGCCCATTTCCTGAGCTGTCTGACTTAAACCCAGTGGCTTCCTCTCTGCTTTGTGAGAAGCAACTTTCTTCCCCTGTCTGTGCCCAGAACCATCTGTAGAACAAGAAGAGAGACCATAGAGCAATGTGAGGATCTGCTGGGAGGTGAGGCTGCTTAGAACAGAGCTGAGCTGGGAATGGAGCAGCCGCCATTGCTGCCTGGTGCCTTTGCCTGCTTTTGAACCTGAGCTCGAGTCCTGGCCTTGGCCACCCTGAGGGTCAGCTTGGTGACCAAGGCCAGCACGCCTACTCCTCCAAGATGTGTCTACTGGCTGGGCAGAAAAGGCAGGCACAGTTCTGGAGGCAGAAGCCACTGCGGTCTCCATCCTCACACTCGGAAGTCTCCTGCTCCAGAACTCACAGCTCTGGGGAAGGGGAGCCCATCCCTGCCCAGACAAGAGAGGGAAAGAGAGCTCACTGAGAGACCCTGGGGCCAGTCCCTGTGATCCTATGAATGTCCCCTCTCCCCTACCCAACCCAAGCCAGCTCCCACAAGTTGGAGGTTTGTGAGCCTAACCACAGGGCAGCTGGGCTCCAGTTGAGGTATTCTCATTTTGTGCTTTGTCCCTGTGTGTCTGAACCCCGCATGCCTCACTGCAAGCCCAACTGTCCCCCAAGTCCTCACTGGGCACCAGAATACCTGGGATGCATTATGGCGCTCTCCTTCCCCCAGGAGGCACTGCGCTTTATTTCCTGCCCCTGCCCAGCTCTCTCCCTCTGTACCCTGCCCCTGCTCCACCCTGCCCAGCAGACCCAGCGCTCTCTTCTGTTTCCTTCTCTGGCTCCTTCCTCCACCCAGGAGCTGGCCTTTCAGGGAAAAGCTCATTATCTAGGTAACTGGCTCCAGTGACCCCCTCTGGGAGGAAAGAGAATTCCAATCTTCAGGCCACCCCCGGGGCCTTGACTTCCAGCTAACCAAGGTGCAGGCCTAGGTTTTCCAACAACCGATTGTTCCTAGCACTTTGCTAGTCAACACTGTGTTCCTGGCAGTCAGGTAGGGCCAGTCTAAGGCTCCTCTGTGAGCAGCCCACACTGGGCCCGGGAGGACTGAGTCCTCTGACTCTTTCCCCCAGACTCCCCCACCACTCTCTGCTGGGCTTCGTGCAAGGAAAACAACCTACAACAAAGTGGGGACTCCTGTGTTCCCTTCCAGATAAGTGACTCTTACCTCCCAGGTAAGAACTGCACGTTCTACACCCTGAGAGATCCCCCTGTGGGCACTGCCTTCTTTTCTCCAGATTTCTCTCAGTGCCTGGCCCAGAGGACTCTATAAACAGACACTCAGTTCATGCTTTTGCTGGCTAGGCTACCTCTGCTTCTTTCTCCCAGAGAAGTTCAGATCTGATGCCAGGCTGTCCTCTGACCTCACCTCCTCCAGTAGTTAGTGTGATGCTATCTCTGGTCTCAGAATTCCTGAGGCCCAGAGATCTGTGCCAGAAAACTGCCCTGTGTCACATTGCCTGGTTGAGTACAGAAGTCAGTAGAGCTGTCCACGAGTACTCTGGCCCTCTGTTGGGGATAGTGGGAAGGGGTTACTTCCCAACCCTTGAAGGTTAGGTGGGGCCACATGACTTTCCTTTCTTGGAAATGAGGAATATTTCTTCTAGGTGGACACCTTTAAAGTTAGTACAGATCCTCCTTGACTTAGGAAGAGACTCATTGTATCCGGAAAATATCGTAAGTCAAAAACCTACCAATATGCAGCCAGCTACATACCAGGCTGTGGAGTGTCGCTGCTCCCCTCCTGACCCTGGGGTGAGCTGGAGCTGGTGTCACTGAAGGGGATCGTACAGCGCATCACTGCCCACATTCCAAGTTCAGAGTGTCCCGAACATGTGTTACTTTTGCTCACTATAAATTTGAAAAATTCTAAATAAAACTATATTAAATTGGCAACTGTCTGCCTACCCTTTCCTATGACAACTGTCCCAGTTCCAAACAATGGCTCTTGACTCCTTGACTAAGGCTGAACCCCTGCAGATCTGTGATGGACAAGTAATTACAGCTAAAAAGTAAACTTTTATTGTTTTAAATGACCAAGATTTTTGGAGCTGCTTGTCCCTGTTGCTTAACAGAGCCTCTCCTAGATGGTACACTGTGTGAGCCACCAGCGTGTCCCTTGATCGGCTGCAGATACAGAGTCAATAATGCCTTTTCATTTTCTTTTAAGTTGTAGACCTTTGGAAGTACAATCTCCCCACAGAGTTCCCCCTGCTAAGCATTCCTACCCTTGCTGCACAAAATAGATGTCTTCTCACAACAGGTGGCTCTGGATGGGCACATCTAGCTGCTGGTGATCAGTTCACGTAAGTCACTGAAGGGCAGAGGCCTCTCAAAGCACATAAGGGACACCCTGTAGGCCACCCTGGTCTGTACACTTTGTGTCAGGGCAGCCCCAGACTCCCAGCCGTGCAGTTATTCCTCATAAATAGTCCCCACCCCTACAAGGAGTCCCTCCGCCTGGGCAGCCAGACAAGCCCACATCTTTCCTCTCCTCCACACCTCCAGAGATTCCTCTCCCAGAGACGGCACTGCCCTCCTGTGCCTCCGGGTCTCGGTCATTTCAGGCCTTGGAGAGCAGGCTCATGAACAGGCTGGATGCTCCCCCAAAGCCTACAGTCTCAGTATGCAAATGAATCCCACAGCACCACCTCCACAACCACCTGTCAAGCTATACACCCATGTAGACACCATGGCAGAGGGTGACACAGGTTCACGTGAGCTTGGGCTGGAGCCCACGTCCAGGAGTAGCAGAATGCCAGCCACAGCCTTGCCCAGAACCATGGAGAATGCTGACTGGAGTGTTGAAGCCTTCTCTGAAACGGACCAACCACTTCCCCAAACAGAAACGAGGCCCCCAGGCCTCTCTCTACTTCTACCAGAAGCCTCCGATTTTAAGACTCCTCCTCTTGGCATAGCCACGTGTGAACAAATTTTAGCTCCTGGTGCCTGGCCTCCTCTGGCCTCCCTGACCCTACAGCGTCTTCCCAGGAATGTGAGATGAACTCCTGCACCAGGGATGGAACCTCAGGATTCACAGTGATGTTCTCAGGTGTGGCAGGAAGGATCTACTTCCTGAACAGACCATGGCAGCCTCTCTCTGAGTCTCCAGCCCTGAGCCCAAGGCCAGGGAATGCAGGTGAGGGAGACGTGAAGGGACAAACGTGACACGAGTGCCTTAGCAATACCACAGTGCCAAATGTGGGCCTCCTTCTCACCTTGCAACCGGAAATTACTGCTCCCCACAGATTATGACACACACACACCCCGCCTCACTGTACAGTCACAGATTTCTGAAGAGATGCAGGAAGCTGGCCTGGGAACACATCCCCTGGTCTGTTCCTCCACTTGGAGGGCTGAGTTGAACACATGCTCAGTAAATCTGTCCAGAAACAAGATCACAGAGCCAACCCTGTTTCACAGACTGGTGGGCTCCTGTAGGGCCCTCCACTCCCCTCCACCGGGAGCAAGCTGCCCTTCCAGCTGGGGAGAGCCTCCACCTCCGAGGACGCAAAGGGATAGTGAGACATTTGCCCTTGTGGCAGGACCTCAGGACCCACAGGCCTGTGAGTCATGGGCAGTGAGTCACCTGCACTGTGTGACAATCCTGGCAGACACTCTCCCATCTCATGCTGGGGATGGGCGCCGCTTTGGGCCCCACCCCAAGGGCATATGGGGCGGCAGATACCAGAGGTTACTATTTCCTGACACGGGTAAAAATGGTGATCCTTTGACTACAAGCTGTGTGTGCAAGACACCGGGCTGGGCAGGCATCAGCTGCAGGCTGGAATCATCCCTTCATGGCTGGAGTGGGGCCCTGGGGCCTGTCTACCAATGCCCCACCGTGCCCTGGGTGCGAAGAACAGCCATCTCCCTAACAATTAGCTTGCTTTGGCCATGGGAGCTTTGGGACCAGGAGCACTGCTGCCTCTCTCAGGCTAGGAGTGGGGAGGAGCCTCAGAGAATAAAATGGGACTAAGATCCTGGCCTCTGCCCAACAGTTCTCCTGACCAATAACGCTGAGAAGCCAGGGCCATTCCCTTCCCCTGTGGGATGGGAAACAGAAAGGCAGCTATAGAAGCAAGCAAAGCTGCTGCCCACGTTCCCAGGGGAGGCCCATCCCCTGCGAGTCACCTTCCTTTCATCTTTCCCGTCATGTGGAGGCCGGTCTATTTCTCCCCTGTCCAAGCTCTTGAAGAACGTAACATGACCGAGACTTCTGTCCACTCTGCACAGGGGTGGCATAGAAGGGAACCCCTCGGTACTCAGTGAGTTCTGATGGCTGTGACCTCTTCAGTTTGACCTGGCCCCTTCTGTGTCTTGTCCAGCTCAGGTAAAAAGCTGGCTGCCATCTTGATCTCTCCTGCTTCTGTGTAAGCCTGAATGCTTTAGCTCACTGGGATGAGAAAGGTTTCCCCATCCAGGGTAAACTGAGGTGGGAGCTACTCTGTGTGTTTGGACCACACAGTGTGGAGCTGTGTGGAGGGCAGATGCTGCTGTTGGAGAGACTTGTTTCTTCCCCAGTAGGTTTTGGGGTGTTTCCCCCAAGGCCCCTGAAGCTGGTTTAAGAGGCCTTAGTGTGAAGAACTAAGGATGTCTTTTTTTTTTTTTTTTTTGAGACAAGGTCTCTTTTTATAGTTCAGGCTGGTCCTGAACTCAGCAATCCTCCTGCCTCTACCTCCAAAGTGCTAGGACTACAGGTGTGAGCCACTACGCCTGGCACTGTGGCTGTAGTACTGATTGCTGGTGGGTGTGAGTCACCACACCTGGCCTTGTTGTAAATGGTTAGTAGGGATGAACCCGGGCCCTTGAACCTGGGCCCTTGTGCTTGCAAGGCGGTGGCCAGAACCACTGAGCTACATCCTCGGTCCAAGGATGTCTTTTAAGCCAGGCAAAGGGGCCTCAGAAATCTTCCAGAACATTTTCCATATGAAAATGAAAATGTATACATTCTTATAAATATGAAATCTCAGCTGGGTGTGGTAGTACATACCTGTAATTCCATCAGTTGGGAGGCTGAGGCAAGAGAATCACTGTGAGTTCAAAGCCAGCCCGGACCACATAATGACTTAAACTTAGTCAGCCTGAACTACGTAGCGAGATCCAGTCTCAAAAAAGAAAAAAGGAAGCAGATCATTGAACAGCACCTTCTTTGGCACTTGGAACTTGGGGTTTCAACTCAGAAATGTATCACAAACTTCTAGATTTGCATCGCTGACATATTGGCTGCCGTCCCTTTTCCTGCACTCCGGGCTACATCTCTGCCAAGGCCGTCAGAGGTAGCCTCATGCACCCTGCTGTGGAAATGAGCTCATTTGTCATGTTGGCACTGACAGCAGCGCCATGAATGAGCATCACTGTGCACACCTTGACCAAGCTTCACAGGAGTGTGACTGGGCTGCAGAGGAGACCTCGGGGCTGTTTTTAAAATTTCTTGGCACATAATATGTCACTGCTCTCCAGGAAAAAATGCCAGTGAAGCTGCCCCCCTCCAGCAGCCAATGAGAGTGCATCCCCACCCATTCACAGCCTCCCTGGTGGGGGTTTCTGTGAACTTGCGGATGCTTTTCAAAGAGTCGCTCCATCAGTCAGAAGAAATCCATGTTCCCTGCTGCCTAAAATACAGTTTCATGGGACACAGTGTCTGGGAGGTAAAGGCAACTGCCAAGCAGCTCCTGTCACCTGTTAGTCACCTATACACTCGCTTTCACTAAACTGTACGAGAAGAGTGACTGTTCCCTGTCTGTCGCTGAGCAAGTATTGTTGGAGCAGTTGGATGACTTGTCCGAGGCCACACAGGTAGGAAGTGACCCCCGGTCTCCTTCCTACACAGCTTTCCGGAGTCACGAAGCAATCTGGCCCTAACCATGTGGCCACAGGCTCTTGTCCTCCCGACCCAGAGACCCGTGCCTCAGCCACACAGAGCCCTGAAGGGGCCACATCCTGTGTCATGGTGGGTACTGCTAGATGGTGAATCAGAGATGATTTTGAATTGATTTTCTGTCTTTTTAATAATATTTTATTAATAGAAGAAATTTTTTTAATTTTCAAAAACCTCATTCCTAGATTGTCTTGGAGAAAGAGTCCCCAAGAGAGTTTCCCAGTGTCCTCCAAATGGACTCTGTGTGACAAGCTGGAGTCGGGGGATCACAGGCTGGGTGGAGGCAGGAGAAAAGCACCTCGGAAGCACCTTGTGACCTTCCAGGCCCTTGAGGGGAGGTCAAGGCCAAGCTGGTTCCAGTAAATTCTCCACATCAGGCCACTGTCCCAGAGCTATAGCGCCCTCTCTCTGCCAGGGACCTGACCTCTGCTAATTCAGGCCTTCTGTCTCCAACCCAGACCTTCCACCAGCACAAACCTCCACCAAACAGCTGGAATCAACCAGTGACTGTAGATAAATGCCCACATCAAGGCTGCCAGCATCAATACGGGAGTCAGCCAAGGCCAGCAAGGTGGGGAGAGCTTAGGAACACAGTGCTCAGAGGCTGTTCAAAGAGAAGTCACTCAGCGAAAGGGATGGAATAGAAGGCAAGGAGGCCTGACCGTACCTACATCCACCCATATACCAGGCTACACACTCCTGCTGGAACCTCTGCAATGTCTTTAAGGGTCAGAGAAAATGAGGACTACATCGCATGGGAGGATGGATGGATACATTGATGCAGAGATGGATGGATGGACAATGCATGGGTGGACTGATGGAGGAGCAAAGTAATGAGTGCATCCTGAGTGTTATGGTTTGTGTCTAGATGTCTCCCACAGCCTCAGGCAGATGAAGAAGGACTTTCTTTTCCATAGGTAGTTGAGTCTGGGATGTGTGATGCTGGAGTTGAGCATCAATACTAACCCATCAACTCCACTAATGACCACTAAACCGCTACATGTGACTGATCACATGTTAGGCACCGCCCTAATCCCAGTATTCGGGATAAGATAAAAGAGGCAAGAAGATGCTGCTAAACTCTCTTGTTACCTTTGCTGCCTTGTGCACAACATGTGTTTTCTCCTCCACAATGCTTGTTTGCCATCCCACCTCAAGGCAGCTAATTATGAACTAAAACTTCTTCAAACTGTAAGCTAAATAAACCTCTCCCCTTTTAACTTTGGGTGTTGGGTATTTTGTCCCAGCAACAAGAGAAAAATCACTAACATAATAGGTAATTAGTAAGGATGTCTGAGTGATTTTTTAGGCTAACAACACAACAATAAATCAGGAGTCACAAATTCATTAATACCATTCTTGTTAATTTGCTGCAAGGAAATAATTCAGAGCAAGAAAACTGTTCTATCCCCCAAATCTTTTCAGCCACAGAGTGCGAGCCCAGGAGGCACAATTTCCTGGGTTTAATCCCCAGTACTATTAGAAAGTTAAAAAAATTTGGCTGGGGATTTAGCTCAGTGGTTCTGGTGCCTGTCTTGCAAGCGCAAGGGCCCTGGTTCGATCCCCGGTACCCACATACTATACTGGGCATGGAGACTCACGCCCAGCAGCAACCAGTACCACATACCACAGTGCCGCCACATGCCACAGTGCTGAGCATGGTGGCTCATGGAGGCAGAAGCAGGAGGATTGCTGTGATGTGAGTTGGAGGCTGAGCTCAGGGCCAGCCTGAACTACAAAGTGAGACCCTGTCTCAAAAAAAAAAAATGTAAAAAAAATTTAAGAGGTGCAGTAGCTTTGTTTCTCATACAGAAAAATCTGAGTAACTTTAAATGAACCACGATCCGAGCTGCTAAGTAAGAATAACATGTTATGTCACATGTCCATTCAGATGATAACAATTGGGGAGTGTAAATAAAGGCAATCACATTCCTGAAATAATATTAAGGAAAGAACTTTAAAAATATTATTTTATAGAGCTATTTTGAAAATCAAATGGAAAGCTCCCCATGGGGGTACACACTGTAATCCTAACACTCTGGGAGGCTGAGGCAGGAGGATCACAAATTTGACCCTAGCTTGGGCAATTTATTGACTTAGAGAAATTTTGTGTCAAAATCAAAGGTGTATAAAGGAGTAGGAGCATAGCTCAGTATAAAGGCCCTGGGTTCAATCCCCATTACTATCCTCCGACACATACACACCCAAAATTCAATGGCAAGGTATTCTGGTGGAAATAACTCTAAAGCCTTAAATGTTAGATCTTTTATAAATCCCTCAGTATCTCAGAGAAGTTATTTTAATCAGGCTCACTTTCCACATCCCTAAGGAGACAGCAGTCAGCTACTTGGATGGAAGGACCAGATTGGCTCTTAGGGCCACACGCTTTGTAAATCATAAAGCTTAAGCCACACACTGTTCACAGTTAGGTAACCTCTGCTTTGACGTTAGTAGAAGGGTCAGATAAAGAGGCTGGCATTACAAGTGGCATTTGGAGAAATTCAAACAGATACAATGATGTATTTTATCCATGTCAGATCAGCCAATCACATAGAACAAATAAAAGCACACACAGAATGTCCTGAGGCCTGATTATGCCAGCTCCGAGCCTGGCTTGGTTGCCCAAAAGCTGCATGGTGGACACGGGCAGTGGACCAGGATGGATCCTCTGGAGAGAGGTGCCCTCCAGGCCCAGGAAAAGGGACAACCCAAGACACACTGCCCCCTATGCAGGCAGGATGAAGCAGCGGGTTCGTCCCAACTCCTCCTTCTCTTCCACCCTCCGGACCCAGCAGGACTGAGTAGGGGCTGGGCTGGCAGGGGGCGCTCACCAGGAACTCTGGGGTGGCTGAGTCACCTGGCCTGAATGTCTGTCTGGTATCTTGTTCTAGTCTTAGGGCAGAAATACGACTTCAATGCCTGGGGGCCCTAGCACTAAGCTCATAACGTAGATTGTGACTGTGACACAGCAGCGAAAAGCCTCAATTGCCCTTTGTGCCAGCAGTGTGGGACATTTTTACGAAGAGAAGAATTTGGTTTCATAAATCACATTTGTGGGAAACCAGCAGGTGCTGGATGGTGACCATGGTTACATCTTCCCCAGCTGCAGGCAGCCTCCACTGCCCTGGGAGATCAGCCCAGCTCACACTGGCCCATTAAGCCCAGGAAAGTGCCCACCCAGGGAGGGTCACGTGTTGAGGTAGACACTGGCTGTCCCTAATGAGCAGCCAAAGCAGAGACTGCAAAGAGGCTCAGCAGCCAGGACCTGGGCCCCCCTCAGAGGTTCCATCGTGATTGGGGGTGTGAATCATGAACTCACAGAGCTCCCAGGTCACTCCACCCAAGGCCAAGGATGAAAGATAAAAAGTCTTTACCTGACCCTATCAATCAGCCAGACAGCAAGCTCCAACAAGTGCTGCCCCTGCCTCCCTGTGGGCAACGGAAACGCCAGGGCGCAAGGTGTGATGTCCTGGGAAGTGACCAACGGCTTGATCTGAGCCCAGAGACCCAGGGGCCGCCCAGGAGCCACCTTCGAGATTTGTTTTCTGCTTCCTGCGCTCAGCCTGGCTCCGCTGAGGTAAGACCCAGCAAACCAGCTTTCAGCCTTGCCCCTTTCCTGTGCTTCTTTCTTCCTCGACTTGTCCCCTTTTTGGGCTCTACACATTGGTCCTAATTGTCCTTAGAGAAGTCCTTCCATTTGAGGCCTCTCCCTGCATTGTCCCAAGTGCACACATCTGATCTCACTCTTCCACTAAGCCCCAAACCTCGGAGGCAGCAGCCCCCCAGTCCCGCCGAAGGTCCCCCCTCACTCCCTGCGCAGATGTGTGGACACTCAGGCCCCTGACGAGCACCAGGATGAAGAGGGGGGCCCGAAAGCACAGCGATCACCGCGGTTCACAGTTTACGACACTGCTCCACGAACCAAGACTATATATAGTTTATTGTGACTATTATCCCGTATCAAATAAAAAAAGTTTTCTTTTAGGTAATGGGGACTGAACACAGGGAGCACTGAGCTACACCCTCAGCCATTTTAATTTTGTTTTGAGGTAGGATCTCGCCACTGCTCAGGCTACCCTCCAACTGCTGACCATCGTGTCTCAGCTTCCCAAGAATCCTTGGGATTCCAAGTGTGTGCCGCCACACCCAGCTTTAATAAACATTCTTTATTTTGCTTTTTTGCTGTGCTGGGGATCAAACCCAGGGCCTTATGTGTGCTAGACACGTGGTTTATAACAGACCTCAGCCTCTTCAACAAATGCTTTCATACACACTGATTTTAGTATTTCAAACTGCAGATGAATCATAAATACCTCAACTGTGGATTGTGTTCATGTGGAAATAGCCCCTATTATCCATTGGTATATCAGAAGGTGAAGAAAACATTAGGGGGATGGATTTTGAATTGTAGTAGAAACACAGTTTAATGGCGCCCACGCCATTGGAAGGGAAATCAGTGGTCGCTTCTACTTTTTGGCAAAGCCCCAGGGTGGGAGAAACAGCTCTCCATTTGAAGAGACATGATCCTCCTTGGCGCTGAAGCCTGGAGCCTGCATCTCCTCCTCCAAGGGTGGGCCATGATCAAGCTTGCTTTCTTCAACCACAGCCTGGCCACTGCTGAATTTCAACATCGTTTAAGTTCTGGAAAGGGCTGGTGTGTGGTTTGAGCTGGGAGAGGTTTTTTCCTTCCTTTTAATCAGCTCATAAGTCAATAAGCAGCTTGGGCAATAAAGGTCCTACTTGGAGAAACCAAAGAATAAATTGCCATCTGCATTCACACCCAGGGTGGAACTGTACCGGTCCTGACTCTTGGGAATTCGGTGTTTGCCTTGCAGGGATCTGGGGACGAGAAAGATGCTGTGTGCAGCCCACGCAGACCTTTTCTCTCTGCCCTCGCCCCAAGCATTTCTGTAAGGAGCTTAATCCCCAGTCTCTGGCATCCAGCAAGACCACTCAGCTCCCACCGCAAGTGTGTTGTCCTGGATGTTTACATTTTCCAGCTGAACTTTAAGCTTTGGCTAGGAAGCAGATAGTGTTTGGGGATTTGGGTTAACACCGTCACCAACACAA
This sequence comes from Petromus typicus, assembly GCA_004026965.1. Classification (NCBI taxonomy): domain Eukaryota; kingdom Metazoa; phylum Chordata; class Mammalia; order Rodentia; family Petromuridae; genus Petromus; species Petromus typicus. The sequence goes on along the minus strand of PVIR01025013.1, from coordinate 10,657 downwards.
GCCACCACTCCTACAAGCCGGAATGGGTGAGACCAGAAAAAGTCTTTGTCTCTGGCTCACTAAAAGCTGTGACGTCACTTCTATGGATCTTGGCTTCTTCATCCCCAAAATACAGAGGGCAGTGTCTACTGGTAAGGTTAGTGCCGTGTTAGACACAGCTGGTTACACTGTAACAGATTACACAAAAGATGTGACCTACCTACCACGTGGAGATTTGATTGCTTGAGGAAACATCACCTTTCATCATCTGCCTGACAAGCTCCCAAGAAAATAGCATTTTGAGAATTCGGGGAGCAAAAAGGTCAGCTGCAAACACACAGAACTTAGCATGAGCCTTCTCATACTCAGAGGGTAATTTATTCCACTTCTGTGATTACTGGTGCACTGATGGAAGGAAAGAAGAAAAGGAGGGAGAGAGAGCAAGAGTCAGAAGCGGGAGGAAACCCTGATTTGCAGAATTTGCCAGTCTTGGGTAAATACTGCTGCAGCCTGCTCCTGGATGAGCAGGACCTGAGACAGACTCAGGCATCCAGTTTCAGGTAAAGGGCATTTCATAAGGAAGGGACGGGCTGGTTGAATCGCCCGAGGCTGCAGGTCCACTTCCAGGACCTGAGGGGTGGAGCTGCTCTGAGGACCTCTTCCATCGATGGCTCTTCCGCCGGCCCGTGCCCATCTCCTCTGTCCTCAGGAGTCCGAGGCGTTGCACTAGAGACGTGGATCTGTGTTTGCCCTGGCACTTGGGCACCACTCGGTCCTCAGCTGTCCCCATGGGGGATGCAGTGAGACCCCCACACTGCCATCTCCCAACACAGTGCACAGCTGATAGATTGCAGGAGAGAAAAGCCAGTGTCCTGGTCACCTGCGCCAGGATTCTGGTTTGGGGTGTCTGAGCCTCTGGGTTGTGACAAAGCAGATGACTGTGTGATCACACTGCCTTCCCATCATGCTTCTCCACATCCAAGGCTTCACTGAATGTGAGCCACGTGACTGTGTTATTAGCACCCATGAAAGAAGAGTGTTCTCAAGTACAAAGATGTTAAACTTGACAGTATACTTTAGAAGCCAGGAAATATACAGCTGGGCATGTGTACGCTTCTGTATCTGGGATTTCACGGCAGCTCCTTAGATATTCCTCCAAGGCAGAGGTTTGGTCTCCCTCAACGTCACTTCTGTCCTCGGAGATCCAGCAGACTCAGCCTCACGTGCAGCAGTAAAATTCCACCCTGACATCCGTCCATATCTGGCCCAGGCTCCACCGGGCATTTCCCTACTTTTTTTCCATAGCAGTCCCATAAATGGGCACCCACTTTTGGCTGCTCTGCTGAGGAGAGGTCTGAGGCTTTGGAGGCCAGAGAACTAACAAGGCCCTGCCCAGAGCTTGAACTCAGGCCAGAGACTCCTGTCCCCATTCACACAGGGGCCCCTCGGAGCCCTTCACACAAGTTCCCCATGAATTCCACACACCACCCCGCTCTCGCCTCTCCCCCAGGACTGAAAATACTGACCCCTGTTGACTGCTCTTTGGTACTTGGGATGCTAAAGGACTGATAAATGTTGTTTTGTGATTCTGGTGATTGAGCCCGGGAAATACTGAGCTGTATCCCCAGCCCTTTAATGTAGGTTTTTTTTATTTTGTTTTTTTTTTTTTAATTTTGGGATGATATCTCATTAAGTTGCCCAGGCTGGGCTTAAATTTGTGATCCTCCTGCACACACACACACACACACACACAGGCCCAGATTACAGGGATGTGTCTTATTTTCTCACCTCTGCTGGGATGTAGAGTGTTGCACACGATGCTGGCAGGAAGGTTTCTCCGTTCTGTCCACCACGGAGGGCTTGCTAGAATCAGAGCTTATAGCTGGGTGTACTGACAAAGAACACGTGTTGTGCCTTGAGGGGCCTCCTGGCCTTCCAGATCCAAATGTGTCCTGTCAGGTCCTGTGCCACCCCTCCATCCATCCCACATACAGCCTCCCTCCCCGCACAGCGGGAGGCGTCGCACGGGTGAAAGAAGGCACAGGAGCACAGACGGTGGAAAGCACAGAGCATCTGACGGCGCAGGCCCTGCCCGCTGTGGGCTCAGACAGCGGGGTCCTAACCCCTTCCCTCTCCCTCCGGTCCCGGCTTCCACAGGATGGGAAAAGGAGTCCAGTGCAGAGTTTAACATTTTCCACATTCTTGCTTCTTTTTGAAAAGTCTTCTTTTGCTATTGCTGCACGTGTGTGTTGTGTGTGTTGTGTTATGCTGTGTGGATTTTCCCAGGGCAGCTGACACAGCTTCCTGCCACCTTTTGCCCGGTGAAGGCAGAGGGTGGTGTAGAAGGGGTAAGCTGGCTGCTCCGCAGTCATGAACACGGTGGATGTCGACCAGCCTGCCCCTTGGACCGGAGGGTGAAATGCTCTGGCACTCACCTTGCAGGGACCAAGGGTGGACCCTGAGGCAGTGCTGTGTCCCTGCCAGTCTCAGCAACCCAGACACCATCCACAAGGGCTCTCGGTGAACCTGGCTGTCGGCGAACCTGGCTGTCCTAGAATATATGTAAATAAATTTGGGGGCTAGTAGAGGGTCCCTCCCTCATTTACTATCATGATGAATTATACTTATTTTTTTAAATGATATACTGGCAATCTGACAGATTGCTTTTCCAGAGTACCTCTGGAGCTGACACCATCCACTGTGTGGCCTGCAGCTGCCGAGCTCACGTGACTTCCGCCTTCCCAGCTCATCTGCGCACGCGAGGTAACCTCACTGCAGCCACGGCGTCCGCCACACACAGGGTTTCCACCCAGGCGACAGCCAGTCTGAGCCTTTTCCAGTACCCAAGGACCGCTGCCCACTCTCTCCGTTCTCCAGAGATGGCTACATGTCTGAGGCAGGGACAGTGCCACCTTGTACGGGAAGCGTAGGATAGAGTCTGCTACTTAGGAGGCGCTTAGTAATTCTGGTGAGAAATTGAGTTCCCGACACACACAAGTCAGATCATTTTGTATGTGACCTTGGACTGTCTGCCTATCTACCCACGCTCTTCCGCTGTGCTGCTTGGCACCAACTCTCTATTGGAGGAAAAAGCGGTTATGAAATCCTCGGAAGCACACTGGAGGCGGAGTGGTGGGGGCAGATGGAGAGAGGAAATGAGTTGGAATTTTCAAGGAGTGAAACAGAAGTGACACCTCTAAAAAATTAATAACCTTTGGATGGGATAGCAAGGACTGAAAAGGACCGTCCATGTGGCACTACTGCCATCTAGTGTCTAATGTGAAAATGACAGCTGTGTCAAGCATTCTAATGAAAGGGTCCTATCGTCAAGGTGGATAATAACAATTCTTATAATCTTAAAATATTCACATTCAAAGGTCTTCATTAGGTTCAGTCACAGGCAGGTTGTCAGAACATGCTGAGATTCCTGCTGGTCCAGCTTATGCCATGTACTGGAGTGAGGGAAAAAGAATTGAACTTCGCATTGCCCTGAAATTGACCATATCCTTCAATTATGAATTGGCAAAAAGCTGTGATCATGGAAGCTGTGATCTCATCATCGGTGGAATTATAAATATTTGATTTCTCAGTTGTAGCAGAGATCTCAAATCATTTGGTAATCCATCGTCACTGAAAGTATGACTATTAGACCTGCTGGCAGGTCTTACTGTACTAATCAAGAAGCATATGTGGGGCTGGGGATTTAGTTCAGTGGTTCTGGTACCTGCCTTGCAAGCGCAAGGTTCTGGGTTCCATCCCAGTACCACACCCCTCAGTGCCAAGCATGGTGACTCACAACCCACTAGCACTCAGTACCGCACACCACAGTGCCAGGTATTGTGGCTCATGCCTGTAATTCTAGCAGAGGCGGGAGGATTGCTGAGTTCAGGACCAGCAAAGAAGTAGAAAGAAGAAAGAAGAAGAAGGAGAAGGAGACAGAGAAGGAGAAGGAGAGGAGGAGGAGGAGGGAGGAAGAAGAAGGCAGGGAGAAGGAGGGAGGAAGAAGAAGTATATGTATTTCTAAAGCACTGATTGTTAAGAATATTGATGTTTTGGGGCCAGAGAGTTAGCTCAGTGGTTCTGGCACCTGTCTTGCAAGCACAAGGACCCGGGTTCGATCCCCGGTAACCATATACCATACTGGGTGTGGAGACTCACGCCCAGCAGCAACCAGTACCACATACCACAGTGCCGGGCGTGGTGGCTCACGCCTGTCATCCCAGCACTCGGGAGGCAGAGGCGGGAGGATTGCTGTGATGTGAGTTGGAGGCTGAGCTCAGAGCCAGCCTGAACCACAAGGTGAGACCCTGTCTCAAAAAAAAAAAGGAATATTGATGTCTCTATTACTCCTCTGAAGGCCTCTTTGTTGGTGGTGGCTTGGTACATTTGAAAACATTCTGTAAAGAGGTCCACAGCACACAAATGGTTAAAGGAAGCTCAAAGAAGGGGCAGGTGACCGTGGGCTGACCTAGGCAGTGCAGCCGTTCAGAGGACACAGGATAGAGGTTTCCCTCTTACTTATTGAAAACACTCCAGGGAGCATTTAGATACAGGCCTCACCTGGGGAACGGGGAGCAGGGAGCTGGTTCAGGGCTTTGCAAAAGCAGAGGAGGGAGGCTTCTGCCTTCTCCAGCATCCACCTCACAGGCTCCCTTGGGAAAAGGTATGAGGCTACTTCAGCCTCAGAGATAAGCGAAGGTTTTCACTCAGAGAGACCCAGAACATTTCTGAGCACAAAGCCAGCCCTCTGGGTAGAAGGCAGGGTTGGTGCCTGGGCCCACACTAGCATCTCCCTGCCCCACACAGGAGCCAAGCGGGCAGAAGCTGGAACAAGCAATTCAAGGAGACCCCACCAGAACCCAAGGAAGAGAAACTGCCTGCTTAGAGCAGCAGGAACGAGGCTGCCGGCACAGAGCCTGGGGGAGGGGACAGATCTCTAGAGCAGCGGTTCTCATAGTGACCACAGCACGGAGTCTCTGAGGAGTGACTCCGCTGACTGTACGTGGGGCGCTATGTTCAGCGTCTGTGACCCCGACCCTGAACACCCAGGGGTATCACGTTTCTTCACACACCTCCCTGCCCCTGCATCCCTTAGTCCCTGAGAAGAAATGTGCTGGCTCAAACAGGGTAGAAGTCCCCTCCTAGCCCCTCATCTGGCAGTGGGGCAGGGTGGGAAAGTGTGGCTCGCGCTTTCTTGGAGCAGGCAAAATGTGAGCACAAAGCCTCCGACTGGAGGCCACACCCGGAGGCAGGAGGTCCACAGTGGAGAGCCCAGGACTCCCCCTCTGGCTCCGTCTTTCCCATCACTGCGTAGCTGCACCATCTTGTCTCCGCCCAGTGACTTGCCTGGGCTGCTGCTAAGGGAGTTATTGATGTGTCCCAGCTCCCTTTAACCTATAAGCCATAAAGACGGTCATTTCTAAAACAGGTAGGAAAAAGCCAAACACACTTGGCCTAGCACCCGCTGCCTCTTTGTCCCTTCAAACGTGGTCACCACGTTCCCATCTCACACCCACAGAGCACAGTGCAGCGCTGCACGCCAGACCGCCTCGCCCATGAGCTCTTACGCACTGCCTGCCACGCCCTGGCTCTTGACGCCCAATTCACTCTCAAATTCACGGACCATGGCCAGATGCCCACCCAGTCTTCTTAGCTGCACAGCCAGGGGCAAGGGGAACTCTGTCCCCTCCCTGCACAGCAGGGCCCTGTATCCTTGGCTGCTAGGGGCACAGCTGTCTTTGTTCTATCTTGTTACTATTTGTCATTAAAATTCATCTTGTCTTCTGGAACTTGGGGATCAGCACTTAGATGAAAAAGCTCCCCTCTCCCCCCTGTACCACAGCCCCATACCATCCAGCACACACCTCCTTTCTATTTTCCTAAGGAAAGGACAAAGTTACTGCTGGCGATGGCGGCGTGGAGCGAAGCATGTACCAGAGAATGGGCTGCAGGAGGGTGCAGCACCGCCCACCCCTGGGAGCTTGGGAAGGTCCTGTGGGACAGACACTCCTCTGGTCTGTGCTATCTCAGAGCACTCCTGACTCCACAACCGAACATTTGTTGACTCGTTCATTCACGTGAGATTTATGCCAAGGAATGTGAAAATCAGGAGACCCTTTGAGCCCTGCCTCAGAGGAGCTGCCCGCATCTCCACGGCCTGCCCGTCTGCTGAGGAAGGGACAGCGGGCTTTTCTGCCAGGGGACCGCACATGACCCAGCGCCTCAAGCTGTACTGAGTGCTTTACCTAGTTTTTCACCAACCCCTCTACGCAGTCATGTTAGTGTTGAGTTGGTTGGTTGGAGACAGAATCTCCCTATGTTGTCCCTGTTGCCCTTGAACTATGTGGTCCAGGCTGGCTTTGAACTCACTGTGATCCTCCTGCCTCAATCCCGAGTGCTGAGATTACAGGTGTGTCCCACCACGCCCGGCTATTCTATTTACTTTTTAGATGATAAACTGAAGTTTAGAAATCTCAAAGGTAAAGAAAGAGTAGCAGGGTGTCAGGTCAGGTCTGCCAAGTCCAAAGCTCGTGCCAGTCGTCACCCAAGGTGGGTCTTTATTCCCACTTCAGAGATAAAGACAGACAGCAGAGATGTTCGCACAGCCTCTGAAAAGTTCCGAATAGGGTGTGAGAAGAAAGGCAAAGTCTCACACACAGGCTGCAGGAGTGGAGGTCAAGCTGCAAATGTCCCAGGCCCCTCTTCCATCAGGCAGATCCTCAGTTCAGAAAGACAGGAAGGTCAAGAGAGCCACAACGCCAGGCGGGCACACACATGGCCAGCCATGGACCTCCACCTTGCCTGTGTGGATTCTGTCTCCAAGTATAGCCTCCCTTCCCAGGTGCCTATATGAGGTCCTTCTAGCTGTGAGCTCAGTTGCTACGACCTTCCAGAGGGCCAGCTACGCGAAAGGGTCAGCGCCTAAGGACCAAGGCTGTGGCAGGAAAGAACAACAGTTATTTCCTTCTCAACAGGCAGGATGAAGTGCATTATTTCCAGAAGGCCAAGGGGGAACTGTTTTCAAGGTTTTTTAACCTAGGATGTTTTCATTGTTACCTCATTAAAATTTTGGCAAAGATGGGCTGGGGATTTAGCTCAGTGGTTCCAGTTTCTGCCTTGCAAGCGCAAGGGCCTGGGTTCAATCCCAGGTAACAATGTTGGGTGTGGAGATTCACACCCAACAATCAGTACCACATACGACACCAGGTGTGGTGGCTCACGCCTGTAATCCCAGTACTCGGGAGGCAAAGGCAGGATTGCTGAGATTGAGGCTGAGATTAGGACAAGGCTGAACTACAAAGAGAGACCCTGTCTCAAAGAAAAATAGAAGAAAAATTTTTTTAAAATTCTTTCAAACAAAGAGTTCAGACTCAAAGGAAACCCTGTATTCTCCTAGAGAATGCTTTCATAATCTGAATTTGTTTGGTTTTTGTTTGCTTGTTTTGAGACAGGGTCTCGCTTTGTAGTTCAGGCTGGCCCTGAACTCAGCCTCCAATTCACATCACAGCAATCCTCCTGCCTCTGCCTCCCGAGTGCTGGGATTACAGGCGTGAGCCACCAGTGTGACCCGGCACTGTGGTATGGGGATCGAACCCGGGCCCTTGCGCTTGCAAAACAGGCACCGGAACCACTGAGCTATATCCCCAGCCCTCTCATAATCTGAATTTGGCTAGAGAAGAAAGATCCAGCCAGGCAAGGGGGCACACATCTCTAATTCAGCCCTCTAGCAGGCTGAAGCAGGACCCCAAGTTCAATCCTAGTCTGGACAACTTAGTGACTTAGCAAGCTCCTGTCTCAAAATGACAAATCAAGGGTCGGGGATGCAGCTCAGCATGAAGGCTTTGGGTTCAAGTCCCAGGAGCACAAAATAAAACAAGCAAGGAGGCAGGGGACAGTGGGTGAAGGTCATGACACTGAGGTAAGGACAAGCAGATGCAAACATTTCTAAGGAATGAGCCCATCATGTGGTCAGATTTGAAAGGCCCACAGAGACAAAACCAAGTGCATGTCATTTTGTTTTATTGGTCATAAATCCGAATTCATTATATAAATCTTTCAAAATAATGAGATATTACAAGAATAGTTTACAAGTCAGCTCTGATTGCACAAAACTTGACACAGGAAACCATTTTTACAAATACATATTTTTTTTATAAGAATACTTTAATAAAGAAAATAAGTCTCTATACATCTTGCAGCAAATTTTATGCAGTTTCTTATTTCCATTCAACTATCATTTTGACTTTTCTATTAGAGCATGTCTATCATATCCAACAAACCAAATTCCCATCTGCAGCTTCTTCTCACTTTCATATACTACAAAGATTCACACTGTTAAAGAGATTTTAAGCTTCCCTTTCTATGCTTTCCTGAAAAAATTCACGTGTTCAAGCTAGAAGAGGTAATTTAAACAATATTCCTTCAAAGTAAAGCTTGGATCAAGGGTGGGGGGTGCGGCGCAGTGGTAGAGAGCTTGCCTGGTGTGTGCACCAGCCAGGGTTCGATCCCAGCACCACGAAAGAAAAAGAAAGAACTTGGATCAGCTTAATCACCATGTTTGGGCAATGGTCTTTTCAGCTCCCACCTAGGCCAGAGTAACTAATAACTTAGACCTTCCTTAGCAAGTCTTTACATTTCTAAACCACAAAAACAAAACCCAGAAATAAGAATGAAATAGAGATATCTCTCCCAGATTGAAAAATCATAGAAAAGAAGTGAAGAATGAGGATGTGGCAGGAGTTATTTAAAATACTGAACATCTGAAAAAGGCTAATGACTTAAGCCAGTGGTGTTTCATTTCCAAAATGCCAGAGGAGACAAAATCTTAGACTCTGCAGTCAGCTAAACTCAGTAAATGGCATTCAGTCCTACGCAGGGCTCTGACACAGGATAATAAGTAGCTACCACGCAGGCAGGTGGTCACCTAGGCCATGCTCACCGGAAAAGGTAGGACCCTTGGGGGACATATCTGCCACTCAGTGCAGCCCTTCCTTCCCTGTGATTGAAAAGTGTGTCCACTTGGCAAAGCTTTTTGTCTTACTTTGCAGGTAGCATGAGTCAAATTCAAGAAATGAGCAGAGTTCTAAAGTTAGGTTCCTGAGTGCTTGGCTCCAATTCTTCAACATCCTTAAAAGGACTGTTTCATTAAGCCCTTGTCCAGTAAGAGATACAACAGTACTTAGGGACCAGAGACGCCCCATTTCTCTTCTATTTCTCTGGATTTTCCTTTCTCTCCCCCAGTGTAACACATTGCTACAGATTTCTACCAAAATGCTGCAGCAGTAGTTGCCAGTGAGTTGCTTCGCATTACCAAAAGCGTCCTCTCACATTATCACAGGTCACATCTGCATAGAACTAGTTGGCCCGAGAAGCTCTACTGCAGTGATTTTGCAAATTCAGCGTAGTCAATGTACCCATCATTGTTCTTGTCATCATCTCTCAAAACGCCATCTATGATGTTAATCAGCTCCTCTTCGCTCATCAGCGGTGCCTGCTCACTCACATCCTACAAGACAGAAACCACACACACGATGAGGAGTCGCACCTCTGCTGGAGGAAGGGCTTAGCCAGGGTCCAGGAACTCTTAAATGTAACACATGGCGATGTCTAGGAATCCACACACTCTTATCTCAGGTCGAGCCTGGCCTGGGCAACTGAGTGATCCAACAAGATCTTATTTAAAAAAAAAATTAATAAAAGGCTGAGAGTGCACTCAGTGGGAAGGCCCTGGGTTCACTCCCGAGCACTACAAGGAAAGCAACGCAGTGAGGGCAGCCAGGGCTCCCCAGACGGGCTGCCTGCGCCCTTGGCTGACTCCGCTCCACCACCTCTCCCACATCCAGCCTCTCCTCTTACGGCCTGTCACGGATGTGGACCTGGCTCCTGCCTCCCTAACACTGCACTCCCATGGTCCTCGTCTGCCTCTCATTTGTCTGCACAGCACAGGACCCCCCCGAAGCCGCATCCCTCCTGTCCCTCTCCTACACAAACTGGCGCTCCCGGCTGCCTTCAAAGGAAACCCCAAGCCGTCCTGCAGGCTGCTGATGCACTCAGTGACTCTGAAGAACAGACCAGGAGTTCAGCTTCCTTGCTGCCAGGTCGGGAGGCTGTAGCCACAGGACAGCCAGCTCTCCAACCTGGACAGGAGGACAGGGACCTCAGCACTCCAAGGCCCTCCACCCTGCTGCAGCAGCTTCCCTCCCTGAGCCCCGGGGCCCTGACCTCCTCTTTGCAGGAGCCCGCTCTTCCATTCTGCTGTACAGTAGGAAACCAAAGGTACAATGGCACCTGGAGCCTCAGCCCTGCAGGGCACCTGAGGAAAGGGGCAGTGACCAGGAGACAGCAGAAGAGGACGCAGAGGAGGGGGGAGCAACCCGAAGATGGCGCAGAGCACCGGGGCCGGGACTTTGCCCAGAGCCGCTGGACCTACCTCTTTGTGCACGTGAGTGATGGCTGTGGAGAGCTCCAAGCCGTCAAGCAAGTTGTTGCCATCGTAGTCATGCATTTTGAAATAATGGAGCTGAAGTTCTTGTGGGGACATTGTCGCCTCGGGTTTGTTAATGACACCTTCAAGATGCTCCATGATGTGCCTAGAAACAATGGCCTGTTCATGCCAAAGCTGAGCAGACTGAAGAGCTCCGGATCTTAAGCCCAAGCTGGCAGTGGGACCGGCCTACAA
>PVIR01025012.1:0-25344 GCA_004026965.1 Petromus typicus | reverse complement strand
AGCCAAGGAGCCAACGTGGAGGACAACCAAGGAACCAACATGGAAGATAGCCAAGGAGCCAACGTGGAGGACAACCAAGGAACCAACATGGAGGACAGCCAAAGAGCCAACATGGAGGACAACCAAGGAACCAACATGGAGGACAGCCAAGGAGCCAACATGGAGGACAACCAAGGAACCAACATGGAGGACAACCAGGGAACCAACACGGAGGACAGCCAAGGAGCCAACAAGGAGGACAACCGTGGAGACAGTCACTGAAGGCCAACATTATAAAAGGAGAAAAACTACCCCATCCAGGTAGGATAAATGACACTGATTGATAGTCTAAGTAGGTATCAACCATCTGGGTTGGAGGCCAAGGTCTTAACCCACCCCTACTAGAAAAGATCCCTGATTGCAAATTCTTGAATGCTTATTATATTATTTTCTTTCTCACTGGACTCCCCTTTAATCAATATTAAACTTACTGGTTTGCTGTAGTTTTGTCCCACCTCGATCCCACTTCACCTCATGACTGCTCCATAAAGCCCCATAGGAAGCAAGTGGAGAGATCACCCACTTTCAGGCCTGTTCTCTCTCTCATAGGCAGAAGCTTTCTTTCTCAGTAAACTTTTCCTGCTCTTCACCTCCATTGTTCCTTTGATTTTAGAGAACACAAACTCATGTTTCAGATATCTGGCAGGTTGGGAGTTATAATATTTCCCTTTTGTGGATTACTTATTTCCCTGTATCAGTATGAAAAATTGAACTCAGGACCTTGTACTTGCCAGGCAGGTATGATGACACTGAGCTAAATTCCCAGCCCAATATTTAAAATTTTAATCCCAACACATTCCAAGATTTTACTATATTCCTTTCTACCAGCGTGAGTGCCCACTTCCCACTTTGATTATATTTTAAGTATATATATATATATATATGTATATATTTCATTAAACTTGATTGTATTTCACCTGATTATATTTCATTAAACTTTACTGTCCCATGCTACATCCAGTATTTTGTTCATTGCCCACAAGAACCCATCTTAGATCCCACCCCCAACAGAAACAACACTGGTGACAGAAATGTCCACAAAATAAGAACCTCTTGACACACATGTTGAGCCTGTGGCACAGTGTAACTGTCCAGTTCTTCAGGACAATCCAGATCTGTGTCCAAAGGAGAGTGTTACCAGATAATGGGGCCTGTACAATTCTCTCCAGATTCTTGGCATCCTGAACAAAGAATTGAAGAAGGCACAGAGACAAGGTGGGGATGTACACTTGTTGAAGGTATCAAGGAAGACATTGCGGAATGACAGCAGGCTGAATGGACTCGGTGGCCTCAAGAAGATTGTATCTGAAATTTCTCAACTGACTTCACCTTATAGAAATAAGACAGGACAATTCTCCTACCAGAAGCTCACGTGGCCTGCTATCAAATTTAAACTGTGCTGTTGAAGATTCACATGACTTCACACCAGAGGCAAATAAAGGATTGAAAATACCACTGTTCGAACTGGCCATACACACAGAGTGCAGGAGCTAGAGTCATCCCGGATTTCGTATTCTGTGCATGTGCCCTGGTCTCCATGACTTTGACGGATTACACCTCAGGCCTCATCTCCTCCCTCAGTAAAGGTAACCAAGTTTTACATTCAAGGCGGCAGCTGGAGTTTTGCGTGAGCCGTGTTTCTTAATGGCCTTCCCATTTCATTTTGAAAGGCTTTTTCAATGGTGCTTTTATTGGGATTTTCATTATATTTTCTCACTAGTGATTTATTGCAGCAGCAGTAGAAAAACTAATACACCCATTTGTGTAATAAAGAGGCCACAGAGTTCCCAAACTGTCTGTCCACTTCTGCCTCCAGACAGAAACAGCTTACAAGCAATTTAGACCAAAAAACAAAAAGAGAAAGAATCCTTTTATTGAAATTTGCAGTTTTACTAGCAAGCATAGCTTTTGGCGTTCTTATGTGTGCATACATGCTGACGTTGGAGGTGGGTGCAGTCATTTTTTTATTTAAGCATAAAAAAAGAGAAAAATTTAGAGTTGAATTCCCAAGCTTACAGGTTTCATCTTCCAGTCAGATGTGAAAATTGGATTTTGTTTCAAGAGATCCCATGTTTTGTTGGACCTATTTCCTCACTGACAGCTGGTAAATCACTTAGGGAGGGTGATCATTTTATTATAAAAATTTCTTCAACCAAAGCAGCCTGCTCTTAACAATCCACATTTTTTGTTATTTAAATCAATCCAGCAGGCAGAAAGGAAGTATTTACCCAGCTAAAATGTATAAAATTTGCATAGCAATGGGATGGCACCCTTGTTATTACCATAATAATATAGAATTATTCAGCAAATATAAGTGGAGTCATGAATATAGCAGAATTGTCCATCCAAAAGGGTCACCTTATTCACCCAGTTAATGTGGAAGCCAGGTAGACTCCTGCAGAGAACTAAACAGTTGCCTCTTACAAGCAATATAATTCCAACCACTTAGGAGGCTGAGACAGGCAGATCAAAAGTGAGAGGTCAGCTTTAGCAGCTTAATGAGACTGTCTCAAAAATAAAATAATAATGTAAAACAAATAATAAAGTTTTAAAATAAAATAAATGGCTAAGGATGTAGCTCAAATGTAGATTACTCTTCTAATATGCATGGCACCCTGGGTTCAGTGTCTAGTGCCGCCATTCAAGAAAGCACTTTTACCAGGGGCATTGAGGTACTTTTTCTCATGTTTTAAATAAAGACAGAACTGACAAGGCCTTAGTTATACTTGTGAGGAGATGCTACAGTTGAGAGGGTCAAAAATGGCTCCAGTTCTTGTACAAGGAAATAACTGCCAAGTGTACAACTCATGGTATGTAGTGGGTTTATGGAAGATCTCGGGGCAGGGAGAGGCAGAAGAGTGGAGGTGGAAGGGTACAACTCAGGATTCTAATATTTATAGGGTCACGCATCTGCTGGTCCTGCGTGCCTCCCAAGACTCTCGTCACTGATGTCAGCAATCGGGGCACCTTTCTAAATTAGGCCTGAATAATCCCTGGGATGGTGTTTGTGTTCATATTTGAATGGAGAGAAAGGAGGTGGTTCGCATAGTTTTCCTGTCTCAGGGCTATGGAAACATGGATAAGCATTAGGGTGGCAGTTAAACAAAAGGAAGGGAGTGGGTCACTCAGCTGTTTTGTTTCTGTTCTAGCATTGCGTATAGGTAAGTGAGATAGATATCCTGTAGGCTGTTAACCAAGGCTGGCCCTCATGAGCCAACTCGGAGAGCAGTCATGACACATTCACTGAAGGCCAGAACTAAAGAAGACAAACTGCAACACTGCTGTGCTTTCCCTAAGGATGCATGGCAGTGACTGGCATTCTAAACAGGTATCAGTCACCTCCGTGAGGGACCAAGATCTCACCCACCCCTTCCAGGAAAGATCCGTGACCCATTCTTTAGCAAAAATTCTTGTCCATTCCTTGCACACTTGCTACACAACTTCTTTTCCCACAGATCCCCATTTAATCAGCATTACCTAAGCAGCTACACTTTGCATAATCTTACTGGTTGATCACAGTTTTTGTCCCACCTAGTGATTTCCTATTTGATGAATGTTACCTAAGTGACCGTACTTTTAATCTAACTAGTTGACTATGATTTTGTCCCACCTCACCCCTCCCCCAACACCTGATGGTTCTGTCCCATAAAACACCTTTGAGAAGCACGGTGAATGACCGACCCAATTTCTAGTCCCTCTCTGTCTCTGTTAGATAGAAGCTATCTTTCTCTGAGTAAATTTTTCCTACTCTTAACATCTGTTCTTCCTAGAACTCATTCTTCAGTTTTAGAGGACCTGGACTCACATTTTGGATATCTAGCTGGTTTGGGAATTTCATCTCCTTGTACTATATCACTAGTAAAACAGAAGAAGTAAAGATAGGTTTAAAAAAATTGTGATTTTGAAAGGGTATTGTTTCAAGAAAGCTGCAGTTTTATGATATAACCATTTACCCACAGTGGCTACAAAATTAATGACCACCATCTTTTGTATCTCCCAATCCTCAGAGAATCTTATCAAAAACCTGCTTGATCTTTCAAGAGAAGAATTGAAGAAAGCCTTTTTATTGATTCCAGATGTAGGGCCTGGGTACGTCTGTCCTGGATCTCTGTAACTGACAGGTCATGCCCGCTTGACAGCCAGCTCACCACATCCTACTCTCCTACACCAATAGTATAAATTCATAAATTCCACAGAGTTTCATTCTCAAAGAAATTATATTGGTAAACTTAAAACTGATGCAAAAGATTTGTAACTTAGGTGATAGACTCAGTTTTTGCTTTAGCTCACTAATGAGCAACAAGACTTAAAGAAATGGATATTAGGTAAGTGATAACATCTCAAAAAAAGAAACATCCTCAATCATCCATTTTGAGGACACAGAGGTACCTTGATTCACAAACACTTTTGTGTGTAAATAATTTGATTCATAAACAGAAGCATTTGGCAAAATCTTTTTGTTCACAAACTCTGTATCAGATGACAAGCATGAGCTCAGCCATCTTTCTCACACAAACACAAATCAAGTTATCTTTTCCAAAATTACAGAACGAAATAAGTTCATGAACTGAGGTCTACCATACCACAAAATCATGCAAATGCCTTAACCCCAGCCTATGGTGTCCACAGTCTTTATGAATGTATACTTTTGTGTGTGTGTGTGGAATCAGGGATCAAACTCAGAACCTTACATTTGACAGGCAGGTGGTAGCACCACTGAGCTAAATCACTATCCCCTGAGTGTGCAGTTTAGTTCTGATACCTAAATCTGCCTATGTATGTCACTGACACACTCTGAAATGCTTTTCCAATATAAAAATGAGAACCTACTCCAAGCAAGTGAAGGTCTTCATCTCCTCTATTTTGGTTACTTTCTCATCAGGGGACAAAATACCTGACACTGATGAAGAGAAGACTGATTTTAGCTTAGAGTTTGTAGAGGTTTCAGTCCATAGTTGTCTGGCTCCAAGTCAGGGCACTATGGCAGAGGGGCATGGTAAAGGAGAAACAGTTCATGGCATGGCAGGGAGGAGGCAGTGAGATTTCCTTCTTCTTACCCTTTTTATTCCATCCAGGCTATATGCCTATTGGTGGGTGCCACTCGCACCCAGCATCAGTCAGCCTCTTCGGTAGATCCATCACCACAACCAGAACTCTGCTCAGCCAATCAGTGGACTGACCCACTATCACACACCCACAACCTAGTGTCACACGGCCATGATCTATTCACTCCCAAATGTCCCAACTATGAGGACATGAAGCTTTGAAAGGACACCTAGATATAAGGCATAGCACCTTTGCTGGAGCTGAGCCTGGGATTTAAGTAAATGGTGATTGGATGTAAAAATATGAAAATTCTTAGTGCTTCTTTATACTTGAAGACAAAATTACAATGAATCTAATTTTACAAGTCTCAGCTGGCTTTATCTGTGATTTCAGAATTGGGCACCAGCCTAGAACCAAAACAGTTTAGAATGCCCCAACCTACCACATTGAAAAACTATGTTCGTCTCCAAGGAAAAGCAAGTGGCATAGAGCAAACAGAAGAAAGATAGGGAAGCCTGATTCCTTCTGGCACACATTTGTCTTATTACAAAATTGGCCACTTGTGATTGGTTGAGACCCACTCCCTCTTACTAGAATAGGTTGTGATAGGTTGTACTCTGTTTGTATTCAAGTTAGATTGCAGTTCCCTATGGACAGAAATACCTTCTGGCCAAATTTAATATCTAGAAGGAGGCCAAACCGCAGACATCCATCAAGTGGAGCCGTCTCCTCATGGCAAGATATCCAGTCCAGCCAGCATGCATAGCGTTATCTCTCAAACCTTGCTCCAACACTGTCTTGTTGCCTAGAATTGAGAGAATCTAAAAGATGGTTGGGGAAACCCAAACCTCTTGGAACAAGAGATTGGGTTGAGTCTTCAGGAAAAGGTCAAAGTTATCTCATCTGAAAGGAATGGCTGATCATAGAAATATGACCTTCTAGGAAAGCTTAGGTATTTTGACCTTCCTGTTTTTCCTCCAACCCTCAAATATCTCTTCACATATACAGAAATCCCTGGGAGGTATCCCTGACCTTTCCAGTAGGGAGGCAATGAAACCCAAAGTATCTGCACTGGGGGTACCTCCTATTCCCAGTCTTTCTTTGTGTGATAGCTATTCGGGTGCTCAAAACTCAATGTTCAGTTTTGTTCAGCTATTGCAAACTCGGCAGTTTAAGATGTTTATTATAGTTTATTACAATTCTGCAGACCAGAAGCCAGACATGGTCTCACCAGTTATAACGAAGTTATCACCTTTCCACTTTGAGAGGTTGCCCTCATTCCTTGGCTTGTAGCCCTCCCTCCCTTCCAAGTTGGCTTCCATTACAACATCTCTGCCTCTGACTCTTCAGCCTCCTTCTTTTCCCTTACGAATACCCTTTTGGGAACCTTGAGCCCTCTTAAATAATACAGGATCAGTTTCCCATTTCAAGGTCCTTAATCACATCTGCAAAGTCTCTTCTTACAATGTAAGGTGACATAATCAAATTTCCTAGGGAATTGTTGTGGACTTCACTGACGTCATTATTCTGTTTTTCAGTTACCTCAACAAAGCACAGATACTCTGAGCCTAGCTAAAGTAAAGCAAAGCTATGGCTGGAAAAAATTGGGACAGGACTATAGGAGTGAGAACTGATCATCTACATTAGGTGTCTGGAGAGAGATGTAAATGGGCCAAACAAGATCTGGAGTCTTGGAATTAGACTAGAAGTTAGATTAGAAACTGCAAAAGCACATCAAAAATTAGAAGGAAGGACAGGACAAGGTAAAGAGATGGGGAAAAGTGAGCCAAAATACTGCAAATATATAGTCACATTTTCACAGATGAAAAAAAAAAAAACTTTTCTTCCAACTCTTAGAAGACACTCATTGTTTGTGAATACATAATATCTCCTCCAGAATGTTCTAATTCCCCTAAGTTGGACTGTGAAAAAAGGACATGTAAGCTGAAGTATGTTCAAGACCATCTCATTACTTAGAAGAATAACAAAACTGATTAGATTTTACATTGCAAATTATTTTTATGATTATTCTGTGTATATACAAAATATATTTAGAAATGAAAAATGGATAATTTCTAAGTTAATATGTATGTATAAATGAGGGCTAAGTCCTCAGTCATGCTCCTGCCCACTGAGACTAACTCTTCATCAGTCACATGCAAGATAATCAAATGAGATGCAAAAGAAATATCCTTAATGAGTTACACTTAGTTTCTACTTAATGATAGAAAAATGAGTTAACTAACATTATTCAATAAAGGGAACCCTCTCAGTCTGCACATTATAGTGTCCTATATAAGAAATTACATTAGTAAAGGTCCTGAAGAAAGGCTGAATCATTAGTTTAATTTGCTATGTATAGGTTAAACTTATTTTTTTTTTTTTGAGACAGGGTCTTGCTTTATAGTTCAAGCTGGTCCTGTACTCAGCCTTGAATTCAGCAATCCTCCTGCCTCTGCCTCCCAAGTGCTGGGATTACAGGCATGAGCTACCACATCTGACATTGTTATACATGGTTTTGGGGGACTGAACCTAGGCCCTTGTGCTTGCAAGGCAGGCACTGGAACCACTGAGCTAAATCCCCAGCCCTAAACTTATTTTTTAAAATTACAATCTATGCTCCACATTATTCTTTTCACTTTCTAGAATCTTTTAATTGTATTGCTGTCAAAAGCATATTCTGTATTAAGGGCCAAGGATTTAGCTCAGTGGTTCCAGCACCTGCCATACATGTGCTAAGTCCTGAGTTCGATCCCTAGTAACCATATACAACAATGTAGGGTGTGGGGACTCACACCTGTAATCCCAGCACTCAGGAAGCAAATGGAGGAGGATTCCTGTCAGTTCAAGGCTAGACTGGGCTACATAGTGAACTCAGGGCCATCCTGAACTATAAGCGAGACTCTGTCAAAAAAAAGAGCATATTTTGTTTTAAACAGAAAAGGGGACATATTTGTTCACTCAAGAGAAAGATCAATGAATATGAAAGTATTTACTTTGGAAGAAACATTTGCTGTAAAGAAAACAAATTTTTACACAGCCAATAAGTCTAAGGAACTGACGAGCTCAAGAAATAGGGGAAAACATACTTAGGACAAAAAAATAGGACAAAAACGTACTCTTTCTTGTATCACAATTTCCACCGCCTCTTTGCATTTTTCTCATGTGGTTGAAATTGTTTCCTTTGCTTTCAGAGCCAGCTAGATCTTCTGGAAAGGAAGTTGAAGCAGTTCTGCTGGGCGTAGGTGCCGGTCCTGTGGTCTCAGTGAGGTCGTGGCTCCCTCCTTCCAAACTGGGGCCCTGAGTAGGGGGAGCTCCAGAGGGGTGGAGGTGGGGACCAGACCCTCCGAAGGCGCCTGTGTGCCGGAAGCGCCTGAAACGCCTTCCGGAAGAGCAGACCTTGTAAGCCACCGCAGATAACAATTCGTTGCTGCACTTTGCCAGGTTCACGTCTACTCTCATGGGGGCCTCTGATAGCAGCAGCAGCTAAGAGAGCAACGCCCGAGGGTGAGCTTTTCAGAAGCTGTACCGTTCGACCTGATGTTTTGAATATACAAGACACACACTTTCTGCTGGGAAGAAAAGTGAATGAAGACGTGACGGACTGCGTGTTACTGGAAAGGAGGCAGGCAGGAGTGAGGATAGAGGAACTGTGAAGCTGTTTTGCTCTGCGTTGTTCTTCAGGCGATTAAAGCGGGCAAGGGACAGTCACCCCCTGAACAAGGCTCCTTGATTCTCAAACCCCCGTTTCTTCATTTTTCAACCAAAGAAACCAATAGCGAATGCTTCCTGGGGTCAGTGTTGATCTGATCATCAAACTGATCAATATTAGCAGAACGTTTAAAATAACGACTGACGTGTGGTAAACAGCCAGTCGGTGTAATGAAAAGGACCAGGCCTGCGACTCCATAAATTCACTGTTACCACAGGTAATGAGCTATGCGGTGCAAAACGTTAGAAGCATTTTCAGAAAAGCCCTGCCTTGCAGCCCTGAGTCCAAGCAGAGACCGCCTCCGTGAGTCAGGGAGCCACAAAGGAGAAGGCGGAGCCAAGTTTCCGGAAGGATTGCCTGCAGCAAGGAAGTAAAAGCCGGCTGGGAAAGTAGGCAAGACTGTTAATCCCAAAACCCTCAACACATGCGCAGAACAGTTCCCAGAGCTCTGCAGGTCGACTCCTGGGGAGATAAAAAAGGAGAGTAGACACTGAGCATTCTAGTTGTGCTCTTTCATGCTAGCCTAATCTCAGCCTATAGAATGTACTCATTTTCCTACTTTTATCTGGCTCAAACTCGTTCTGTACAACCTGTTTTTTTCCCTACCTTTAATAAATGTCAAAGCTCGCTACCAGTTGCACTTATCCTGACCAGTTCTTTGCTCAGGACAGAAAGATCCTAGAAACCACCTCTCGAAGGAGATCCCTGCACTCCAAAACCCAGTAACAACAGGAAGATTCTACCAGGATCCAGAATCAGGCACAAAGAGGACACAGGACAGCCACGTCCCCAGAGACACCTGATCCTAAAGCACTTAGGCCACAGGACTGAAGGAGTCCGACCACCATCATCCTAGGTTGACCAGAGACCCTGCTGTATCTTTACCCCGGCCCAAGGTGTCCAATCTCAGGTAATAAGACCCAGTAAGCATGGGCGTCCACAATTCCTATCTTCTTCAGCATTGCGCCTAATTGGCAACTGCTCATGTTCTCCAGCCTCCTCCCTGGCCCGACCCCTTTCCCCGAATCTTTCTCTGAAAATTCCACTTTGACCTTATCTTTCATAGCCCCTTTATGCTTGTGACCCTATCAAAGATCTTATAGCCTATACAAGACTTACTAGCCTGGTCGAAGGGCTAGGGCATCCCTCTCAGGTTTGTTCTGAACTAAAAGTTGAGCTCATATCCTTAGTCTTCTCCTTTTTTCCTACCAGGGACTCCACTGCTGTCACTAAAGTGCTGCTCTCCATCCAGGAGGAGGAGGCAGAGCCCTTCCCTGCCTGCCCAGAGAAGCTAACCGCCAGACCCTGTTCTTGGCCAGTTTGTTGTTTTATGAACCACTGTCACCTTTTCATTCCACCTGTTCCCAACAAATCACCGATGCTCCCTACAAGTCTAAACTTCCTGTTAGCAGTAGACTCTCATCCATCCCGTCCTCAGGGACAGGCGGACCAGCTGGAAGAATTGGTGTGGAACACGTGAGGCAGCCAAACAGGAAGTACAGACCTGAGACCAAGGGGGAACACTTCCCCGGGCTTCCGGCACCACATCGCAAGGAAAGAGCCTGGCCATTTATGCACCAGCTGGCTGACACTGCTAGAGGACCGTGAGGTGCTATCTCCCCAGCACCAGGCCATCCTGGGACCCTGCAGAGAGCCTGTGGGGCTTAGGACAGCATGGACAAGTGGGAGGGGACCTGGCTTGGCGCCCACTAAGAGGGCTGTAGACTAAGCACCAAGAGCTGCCATGTGCACACTGAAGAATATTCTGGACACATTAACGGTAAAACTAAGCATTGGGAAGTGGTAAATATAGTCTTTTCCCTCTGAAGGGTCAACTATTTTACTCTACGACCTGATCGACAATGGCGAAGTACTTCTCCGCCATAAGTAAAGATAAACTTGAGGCATTTGTAGGTAAATGGATGGAACTTGAAATACTATTGAGTGAAATGAATTAGACTCAGAAGCTGAAGTATCACATGGTTTCTCTTACATGAAAACTATGAAAAGTATTCATGTAAATGAAGAGCAAAATAGAAAGCAGAGAAAGAAGAACTAGGGAGATTCTTCTCAAATGGGGCTGCAAGTGATAGAGGGAGGAGGAAAGCGAGGGAAGGAGACCAGTGAGGGCAGCAATGAAACCAGAGTTTATGCAATGGGAAGGGGACCAAGGGTGGAATAAACAAGGAGGCAGGGGAAAGAGAAGGGGTGAAAAACAAACAAAAAATTTAGACAAAAAGAATTAAAAGTATTACATGCACGTATCAACTCCCATGACAATTATAAGCATTTAAGTACTGCGAATATGTGCTAATAAAAAAGTAAAATTTGAATTGAAAATAGAAAAAGCCCATTGCTGAGTCTCCCTGTGTCAATGTTATTTAAAACCTTTACACTCTCTCTCTCTCAAAAAAGGAAAGAAATGAGCAGACAAGATTTAGATTAGCAGGGGGCAGTGTACAATCTTACTGGTGTGCCTGGCTAGAGAAGCCACACACCTGCGGGCTGAGACTCAGAGTGGACTGTGACTGAGCCTTCTAGAGCTAAAAAGGCAGGAACTTGTGGCTTTCTAGAGGGAAAGGAGGTGGCGCAGGCTGCAGAAGGCTGCGGTCAGGCGGGGACAGGGGTCAGAGTTGCCTCAGGATACAAATACGAAGCCTCCCAGGGGCACTCACCAGGGTTACCTCTGTCTGGATGAGCTGTGGAAGCCCCCCTCCTTCACAGCCCCTCTGGGTAGAGGAGGTGGAGACAACGGGTAACACCAGGTATCAGTGCTAAGGTCCACACCCACTGCTTACAAAGGTAGGTGGAAGGAAGTAATTCCTTCTTACAGAAGCCCTCTGGTGGCTCACTTAGTCCTGGCTCGGTGGACGAGGGCACTTGTCCAAACGGCCAGTGAGAGGATGCCAGGAAGGGGAGCTGGAGTAGGGTAGATTGAGAGCCTCCCTTCCGTAAGGTTGCTCCGGTACCAACTCCACAAGATTCGCTACTGCCCACTCGGACATAGGATAGAAGAGAGCAGGAATGCGGAGCCCACTCTGAATTCAGAATGCCTGGGTCCGAATCTCTGCTCTGCTACTCATGAGCTCTGGGATCCTGAGCAACCAGCTAAGTAAGGGTCTGAGTCCATTTTCCCATCTGTAAAGCGAGGCTACCTGATCGGCTGTTGTGAGGGTTTAGGACATTCGTCGAGATGAATTATGTGAGCATCCAACGCATATGTGCTCAAACACTTTTATTCTGTATCTTTTGTGAATTGCTTTTATTTCTAAGTACGTGGTCTAACAGGGCTCAAAAATATTGACAATAACTTATTCACTATTTGTAGTACTAAGAGCTAAGCTTCAAGAATCACATGATGGAGAACAGCCAATAAGTTGACCACAGACAAAAGATGAGGGAGAGAGAGAGTGGTCGGGGGAGAAAGAGGAGGGGAGGGGAGGGGAGGGGGAGGGGGAAGGGGAGGGGGAGAGGGGAGGGGAGGGAGAGAAAGAGTAAGGTTTCAAATACAGGAGACAGGCAAACTCGGCACTGAGCATTTCCAAGCCACAGGACCGCAGCAGGCCGGTCTGCGCTCGGTCATGAGCAGGCCCTTCACTCCCAGCTAGGACGCAATGGCTTCTGGCGAACAAAACACAAAGCCATCATCAAGACTTTCCATGCGTGAAATAAAACAAGAACACTAGATTTAAAGTGAAAAGAAAGAAAAGGCCTCACTTATGCCAGGAAACAACTGGATGCAGAAATGAGATTTCATCTGAGTCTACAGCTCAGAATTTCCAAGGTCCACTCTGGCAGGCAGGACCAGTTCGTTTCCAGCTGAGACTGGCTTTTGCTAGAAGCGGTTAATTTTCGCAGCTGCATCTCGCTGGGACGATGCTGCCCTCTGCTGGAGGTCAAGAGTCAGGTCAGGCAGAGAAACCCTCAAAAGAAGTCATTTTTTGACAAAGATTTTTTTTTAATTCAAATCTTTATTGGTACATTATGAATACACATCATCATTGCATTCAACATTGAGAGGTTGTACCAGAACATGACATGACTTGATTCTCATCCCCCACCCCCGGCCCTGCAACCCTCCACCCCCTATACACATAAGCTTTGTTTGCTTTTTTCTTTATTACTATCACATTCTTTTTCCCCTCCACAATTTTGGAAAGTGTGCCTGCGATTTGCATGGGGAACGGGGAAAGAGTGGTGGGTCTCCGAGGAAGGCTCACTTCTGGCCCCAGCTCGGCCACTCCAGTTGGAGCCTTGGGAAAGCTGTTGGAACCCTCTGAGCTTGTTTCATCCTCTGTGAAAAGGAATCTATAAGGAAACTCAAAGATGAAAGGAAATAAGTGTAGAAGGTCGTTAACAGAGGGCATGCTAGTTCATGTTCCCGCAGCTGCGGTTATCATTTTGACTCCAACTTCCTTTTGAAGGATGCACAAGCGGAAGACTCGCAGAACAGGAAGCCCACAGTCACAAGTCTGTTCCCGGAGGGAGAAAGCACGACCCCAGCTCACATCCACCCCTCCCCTAGTGCCCCGACTCTCAGGAGCCCCCTTAGCTTCTGTTCCTTGTCACTGCCCGTAACCATGCCCCATGTGGCCTGACCTTGTGCCTAGCCAACCCCACCACCCCACGGAAGGAACTGCCTCCCTGTGGGCTGGGCCCACCACTTGGAACCATTCTCCAGAGACTCACCCAGTTGTTTGAGACAGGCAGTGGGGGGCAGTGCAGTCCCCAAAGTGGGGGAAATTGGGCTGTGAGGGTGGATCCCAAGGGCAGGGGTGTTTCTCACTAAACTCACTGAGCCATAGAAAAGTTCATTCATGATTTTCTTTCCTCCCATCCTTCATTCCCAAGTAGTTGTTGGGCTCCACGCCACACCAAGAGCACCCCACAGGCACTCACACGAAGGAGGAGGGAAGGACAAGGCAACGGGGGTTCCTCTTGCAGTCCGAGCACCTGCTGAGTAGGCGAGTTCTTCTTTCCTGTGGTCTGCCACCCTTCCAGTATTGTGAATGAAACCATACCGGGGCCTGTTGGTGAGATTCCATTGAGTGAACAGCGCTACAAGTAAGGTGGAGGCCTCCTACTGACTGAAAACCTTATTTAACCAAAAGTCCATATGTTCAGGAGAGATGGCGTGTGTCCGCTCAGCCCCAGGGGCTGTCTGTGCCCTGTTTTTCCTCTGATGTGTAGGGGTAACCATGCCACACTGAGTTATCCCACAAGGCAGATCAAGTCACGGCCAATCATGGCTTTGGACTGCAATTCCAGAAATTACCTACACTTGGCCTTGACTATGTGTGTCCTCTCCATAGAAGGATTGATCTTTCCTATCTTCAAGACCTCACTGGGTTGTGGGATGATACTATTAACATTTAAAACTGGAAGAAGTACCAATAGTAAACATGAAACCCCATATAGAGCAGATAGTAAACAAATGCTACCCATGATTATATATTTTACACCTAGCTAAAAATACCTGTACAAAAAGTATACGCTGTATATATGGAAACTCATGTCCACATATTGATGTATATAAAACTGTGCATGTTAATTCTTTGTGTATAAAACACAAAGAAACATTGTGTGTTGTTTTTTTTTGTGTATAAAACATTTAGCCTAACACTGGAAAAGAGGAAAGAATTACACTTTTGAGATTATAGGAAGTAAAAATGTTTGTTTAAATAAAATATTTAAACTGGTTCGAGTCACAAAGATCACCAGGTTTTCATATTTTAGTCAAGGACAGTGTATATTTTATGGAAAAGTACAAAGATAGCCACTGACTAAAAGTAAGATCTAAACATTTTTTGAAAGATGATATAAAGAAGGGAAAGAAAAACTTTGATAGTAAAAAAAAGGAAAACTTATGTACATAGGGATAGGGGTTGTAGGGGGGTCAGGGAAAAATAAGAATGAAGATGTGTCATGTACAGGTTCAAATTCTCAATGTTGAATGTGATTGTAATGTATGTATAAAATGTACCAATAAAATCTATTTTTAGAAAGATGATATTGAGTATTAGGTGTGATTGTTAATTGTGATCTGTCAATGAGTAGAATCACCTAGCAGACTAGTAAATTCTGGGCGTGTCTGTATGACTGACATGTAGGCCAGCAAATGGAGGGTGAAGACACCTTAGATTTGGGAGATACCAACTAATTGGCTTGTAGGTTGTACAGAATAAACAAAGGAAAGAAGAAAGTGTTTCCCTTTTCTGGAGGAACTCTAATCTTCATCAGTGCCTTCAGCCATCAGTCTCCAGTTTCTTCAGCCACTTGACATAGACTCCTGAGCCTAACACAGACTCACATGAGAGACTCTACAATGAGCTCCCAAGTCTTTAGCATTTGGCTGCTGTTGAATCCTCTGGCTCTCCAGTGAGCCATTTTAGATTCTTCTGCCTCTGATTTTACCAGTGGCCATTGTGAATCTTCTAACTCTTCTTATTTATTTTGTAATGATTTTGTCCTTCTAGAGACTCTAACTGCTACAACAGTAGCAGGTTTTCTTAAATATTCTTAGGGAATAAAAGAGGAAGTACAACTATGATCATATATTTTCAGTCAACTTGGATTTCTAGCAATTCGGGAAATCATCAAGATACTATAGAAATGAGTCGTACTAAACAACCTAACAATCACCCGCTCCCACCCTGAAATAAGGTACTGTTCTACTGAAGAACAAGTCACTGGCCAGTCCACTACTTCCAGAGCAGAAGTGGAGGCAGTTTGAGGCTTATTTACAGTCTCAAGGACTCCAGTAAAGACACCAAGGGCCACTCAACCTGGAATATCAGAAGCCAGGTTCTTGGGTCCCTCTCCATCCTCTATCATCTCCTCCAACATGTACCTGAAGTTCTTCTTCAAAATAGATTATAGAACCCCAGCTTTATTTCAGGGTTAAATAATACTTAGAAAACAGAGAACATACTTAACACTTTTGTAAGATAATGCTACTAGCTTTGTTTGCACTTTCAAACTCCTTCAATGGAAAACAGACATCAAGGCCTGTAGGAGAAGTTTATAAATTACAGTAAGGAAACAGGATGTTTTATCAACCCAGAGAATATGTATTAAAAACCTGTAGCTGGTGTGATACTTACTGGTGACATAAGAGACATTTTTTTCCTGGGACAAGGAATGTTTACCCTTACTACTCATCATCATGTGTAGCAGGAGTAGTAAGCATTACCATATAACAAGAAAAGGAATAACACAAAAATAAGAAAAATAGAGATAAAATTGCCTCTGTTTGCAGATGGCATGACTATTTCCATCAAGAATACTAATTAATTTATAAAGAAACTACTATAACATTTAAGAGTAGTTATTGAGGTTTGGAACATATAATAAACCTACACATTTCAATTACATATCTATATGTATTATCAACAAAATTAACAATTAAAATTTACTAAAAAACAATGCCAGTTTATAATATAAAATGTTTAGAAGTAAATAAAGATGACAAAGACCTAAACTAAAAATTAAAACATCACCGAGAGAAACTAAAGACAACTTATGCTAGTGGAGTGATTCTCTGCTTACCAGTTAGAACATTCGGTCTTGCAGAGGTATCGTCTCTCCTCACACTGCCCTACAGTTCAGTGTGAGACTGTGTTTAGTCATATTCCCATCACTGCAGCAAGTACCTGGTATAATTACCTTACAGAAAGGAAAGGTATATTTTGGTTCATGGTTTCGGAGGCTGCAGTCCACGGTCACTTGCCCATTTCATGTTGCGCCTGTGGAGAGGCAGCTCTCCAGGGCAGGTGTTACAGCAGAGGAAGCTGTTTGACTCTGGAGTCTGGGAAGCGCTAAAGAGAAGAGAGCAGGCCCAGGGTCCCAAGGCCCCTTTAAGGGCATATCTCAGTAACCTGAATTCCCCTGCCACTTCCCAATAGAACCACAGACTGATGACCATGTCTTCAACACACATGACTTGGGGGACAGTTCAGATCTATACTATAGAAAACGCCAATCAAAATCCAAACAAGGTCTTTTATAGAAACTAGCAATCATTTTCATATGTATATGGGAATCATGAAGACCTAGAATAGTTCAAATAGTCTCAAAATATTGGAGGAATTACAGCAATGGGATATAAGTCACACTGCAGTGCATTAATGCCAGAAAGTGTGACGTTAGTGCAAGAGGAATAAATCATTAAATGGAAGTCAACATTCACAAGTAGACCTGCCTACATGTAAAGTGATGCTTGATAAGAAAGTAAGAACAATTTAAAGAGGGAAGGAAAATTCTTTTAAGAAATGATGCTGAGGGGCCGGGGAGTTAGCTCAGTGGTTCCGGCGCTTGTCTCGCAAGCGCAAGGACCTGGGTTCGATTCCCCGGTAACCACATAACAATACTGGGTGTGGAGACCCACACCCAGCAGCAACCAGTACCACATACCACAGTGCTGGGCATGGTGGCTCACGCCTGTAATCCCAGCACTCGGGAGGCAGAGGCAGGAGGATTGTGATGTGAGTTGGAGGCTGAGCTCAGCCTGAACCACAAAGCGAGACCCTGTCTCAAAAAACCTAAAAAGAAAAAAAAAGAAATGATGCTGAGTCAGGCAAGAGAGAGAGAAATGATGCTGAGATGGAGCAAGCAAGAGAGAAAAGGGTCGTGTGACCCCTGGAGCTCCCAGATGAGCCACATCCCCCCCTCTGCGTGATGGCTCAATTATGGAAGCACACAGCTTGACACTGCGTCTCTCTCCTCTGTCCTAAGCCATTTTGAGCCAAGTTTCCCTTCTTAGCCATCTGAAGCACCCTGAAAAATATTGCTACCCTCTTGTGTGGTTCTGAATACTAAGACACAACTCGGATGAGATCCCAGATGGAAGAACTTCTATGTTTCTTCTCCTCTATCTTTTGCTTTTCATCACCCTTAGAGCAATCATCATGAACTTGTGCTTCTAAGAGATACTAAAAATACGTCTGTGAAAACTCCAGGCACACTTTGTTGATTTTCCTACATGAGCTATCTAATTTTGCCCTTCAGTACAGCCTATGAAGTGGATACTATTATTGTTTCCACTTCATAAGCTGAAAACTGAGGAAGAAGTTACCTACCCAAGACCACATAAGCAAAAAGTTGTAGAACTGAGATTTAAACCCAGCTCTCTTTGTTTCTAGAACTTCCGGTGCCAGTTTTAGCCTTAAAATTGTATATATTTAAAAATGTGGATACATAAACCCAGGGAATACATTTCATGAGTATGCACATGAGTTTTTAAAAATTTGTAACAGACTTTCAGATCAAATATAAACTAACAGCTTTGCAGCAAATCTTAAAGATGTCATTGTAAATTTTTTTTTGAGACAAGGTGTCACTTTTGTAGTTCAAACTGGCCCTGAGCTCAGCCTTAAATTCACAACAATGCTCCTGCTTCGGTCTTCTGAGTGCTGGGATTACAGGCGTGAGCCACCACACCCGGCACTGTGGTATGTGGTTAGTGGCAGTCGAACTCAGGACCTTGTGCTTGCAAGGCAGGTGCAAGAACCACTGAGCTAAATCCTCAGCCCTCTCTTTATCTCTTGTAGAAAATGACAAGCCAGGTTCTTCCTTGCTGACAAATATTTCTATTCTGATTCAGGTCAAGAGCAGCTGATCTTCTAATGAGCTCGACACATCTCTCTATCTACAAACTATTGTGCATTCTATTCCACAACACATTTCTGTAATCATTCACACGTAGAATGGATCTCAGGATCTCAGAGGATCTCAGCTTTCTATTAGAAGCACACAGACTTCCTCTTATCAACCCAGGGAGAAGCTCTCATTCCATCACTTTGCCAGCAGTGTCTTTGTCCAGTGCTCATCATGGATCACCTACAGACCACATGCCAAGCTAGACCTTAGAAACACAAGGCAGGGAGGGTCTCTGCCTTCAACACACTATAGGCTATTGGGTAGATGAGTGATCCACAAGTGAACTGACACATACGCAGTGTAATTTCAAGGAGATTCACTGTATGAAGAATTACAGAAAGTAAGAAGGAAGAGATAAAAGACTCTGGAAGGAGGTCTTTGAAGCAAAATCATCTAATGTTCATGATCGCTAGCCAGCTGTGGAAAAGAAGATTCTAGAAAGGAGCACAGACAATACAGAGCATCTGGAGTGTTTAGGAGACAGCACGAAGGCAGGTTCCTTGGGGAGACTGAGGCTAGGAATGTAGAGTAGGAGAGATTAGAGATGGATCAAGGCTGCAACATGTTCGGTGGTGTAAATACTTTGACTTTTTTAAAATAAAGGCAATGAAAAGCCACAGGAAGATTCTTGGTAAGGGGAGGCACTTCATCTGCATATTAAGAAATATTATTGGACATAGAAAACATATGGCATGAAATAGTTTTATTTTACTGGATTATAAAATTATTGCATCATTTACACACAATAAATGCATAAACCTCGTGGGCATGTTTAGATCAATATAAAGAGACGTACATATTTGGGAAATTATCTACACAGTCAAACCTGAGAATCCTATCACCTAAGGAATTTCCTCTATGAAATAAACTCCTCCTATCCCAGTCAATTCAAAATTTTAATTTCTGTCTTCTTATATTAGTTTCCTTTGGTCTTGAACTTTACTTAAATAGAATCATAAATGTATTTACATACTCTTGTATGTCTGACTTCGTGTGTTCAACATCATATTCTTAACATTCATCCATCTTGTTAATTCATTTTTTATTGGCCTGTGGTGCCATGACTTATGCACGGAACGCATACTGCATTTGGTCTTCATGCAGTTTCCTGGAGTATGGTCCCCTAAACCCCAGAAATCTCTAACTTTGCCTATTTGCCTTCTAAGGAGATAGCCAAGGGATCCTAGACAGGCTCAGGGTGGAAGCTGGTTTCCAGAGGAACCAACTTTGTAACTGCTTTGAGACTTTCAGTTTTACTTGGACCTCTGTGCTGGAGAGAGGCTAACGGTTGAACCAGCCACCAATGGCTGATGATTTAGACAGTCGTACCTAAGTAAAGAAGCCTTCATAAAATCCCCTAAGAACAGGTTCTGGAGTTTCTGGACTGGTGAACACCTGGAGATGTTACAATAGTAATACCACAAGAAGGCACTGAGGTTCCACACCCTTCTCACATATCTCACCCTCTGACTGTCTTCCTTCTGGATGATCATCCGTACCCTTTCTAACAGATGGGTAACATAAGTGTCTCCTTCCCTTCTATGATCCATCCTAGCCTAAGGAGAGGGTAGTAGAAACCTCAGTTTACATCTACTTGGTCAGGAGCAGAGACCATGATGTGTGGCTTGTGGTGGCCTCTGGAGTCAGGAATAGAGAGGCAGTTATTTGGGATGGAGTCCTCAGCTTGTGGAAGCTGGTGCTACCCCGGAGGGACACTGCCAGAACTGAGTTAAACTGTAGACCCTCTTCTGTGGCAGAATTGTTTAGTATGGGGAGAACTCTCTACTTTGGGAACTGGAAGTAGAATGCTGATGTAATTTGTATGAAATTTTGAGTACATTGAGAAAAAAAATTTACTTGATTTTCTACTGTAGTTCTACATGAATATGTATGGGGAGAACTCTATATGCTTTGGGAACTGGAAGTACAATGTTGATGTAGTTTGTATGGAATATTAAGTACAATGAGAAAAAAATTTACTTGGTTTTCTACTACAATTCTACATGACTATGTATTTATTTGTCCATTTTTTTGCTCTGTGGATATTTGAGCTGTTTCTAGTTTTTGGATGTTCTGGCTAAGGGTGCTTTGAACAGTCTTGTGCATTTCAACTGCTCTTGGATAAGTTGTATAGGAGTAGAACATGGCCTCTTTGGAAGGTGTCTATTTAACCATAAGGGAAACTCCCCAGAAGGCTCCCCAAGTCTTCCCTTATTTGATGTAGAATACTGGGACACCATGAGAGCTGCAGTTGCTTTCAACCTCACCAACATTTGCTGTGAGTTGGCCATCTTTCAGTCATTCTAGTGAGGGCTCACCTCTGGTATTAGTTTCTCTGATGACAAATGTTATTGAATGTATTTTATTCACAACCCAAGAAGAGAGAGCCTCCTTTTCCCATGATTCTGAGATTACATCTCAAAGAAGCA
The DNA here is from genome assembly GCA_004026965.1 of Petromus typicus. NCBI lineage: Eukaryota > Metazoa > Chordata > Mammalia > Rodentia > Petromuridae > Petromus > Petromus typicus. The sequence continues at coordinate 4,461 of PVIR01025012.1, read as the reverse complement.
CACAGATGAGGTTAGGTAAGCCATATAACCAACATTTTCTTGGACGCTGGGCACAAGAATGTAGGGTGCCCCAGGTGTCCAACCCTGAGTCAGAAACACACTATTTACCCTAGTCACAGGTTTATACTGGAGCTCATGGAGTACGGAGCAGAGGGGAGCCACACCCAGGACCAGCCTCATGGATGCATAGAACACCCTGCTACAAAGCGCCCAACAGTCAGTTTCACGCTCTCCCCTTGCCTTCTGGAAATTCTTACAATTTAAGTCTGAAAGCCATGTTAGAACTGTAGCATCCAATGGGACCATTGAAACCTCATGGGAGCAGAGGATCTATGTGCCCTCTGCAGGTGCACAGCCATTCCCACTGTCCACCGGCTTGCCCCATCACCCTGCCCTGTGGACACACAAAATGTACAGTTCAGCAAAACTCCAAGCAGGCAGTGCAAGGGAGCCTGTGACACATGGACAACCCACAAAGCCACATCCTATCTGTGGGGGCCAGAACGTGCTCCAAGTGCAGAGAGAAGATAAGAGACTCCTAAGGAAAAAGACAGCCAGGGGACCCTGTTCTATCCCTCCACACCGAGCCTCAGCTGACCTCACTCTGACAGAAGGAGAAGGGGAAGGACAGCGAAGCTGCAGCTCTGGCCTTGAGTGCCTCTTGGTTCATGGGTACTCCAGGTCAAGGGTGCTGGAACTGTGCCTGTGTCTGCATGTGCCACAAAAACAGTTGAGTTGGTTTCCTGAACCATCTCACTGCTCCATGGAGAACAAAATTCACGTGCCTATGTGAGCTAGGGAACATCAAAGCGGGATTTTGTTGATTTTACATGTGAGTCAAATGCTCTCACATTTAGGTTTTAAACTGGAATTGCCAATTCTACATCAACATAAAAGATAAGATCAGCGCTAGTGGTTTATCATTTTGTTTTTATTCACTTAGAATGACATTAGAGATATGGAAGCTGTGTGTGTGTGTGTGTGTGTGTGTGTGTGTGTGTGTGTGTGTGTGTGTGTTTGTACGGGGAGAGAGAGAGAGAGAGAGAGAGAGAGAAATTGGTTTTAAGGAAGAAGCCCAATTAGGTCTTTAAATTTAGGGTAGTCTAAATTTTTTACTGGAAACTCTGAAAGGTGAAGGGTAGACCAGCAAACTGGAGACTCATGCAGAGAGTTGATAATAGTTTTTGAGAAGGCAGAATTTCTTATTTTCCTAGAAACTGCAGTGTTTTTTTTTTCCCTGGGATTTTTTTTTTCAAAAATTCCAAATAAACTACACATAGCAACCATAAAGATGTTAGCATATCCAAAGAAATGGAAATGCTGCACAGTGAGCTTTCTTACCGTACTGGAATGAAACCAGAAACCAGCAGCAGAACCATACGCTAACATATCCTCCCCCTTCTCCTATGAACTTCTTCCTCTAAAGGAAAACACACCAAGTTCAAGCTCATGTGCCCAATTTACTTCACTTAACATTACAGTCTCAAGATGCATCCATTTTTCTACACATGCCTCAAATTTATCTTTCTGAATGCCAGAGTAGTACTCTATTGTGTATAAAGATGTGTCACATTTTATTTTTCAGTTTATCTGTTGATGGGCATACGGCTGATTCCAAGATTCAGCTATTATGAATTGTGCTATTATAAACATGAATATGCATACATCTCTGTGATATGACTTTTTAACTTTTTTTTTTTTTGAGACAGAATTTCACTTTGTAGTTCAGGCTGGTCCTGACCTCACCATGTAGTCCAGGCCAGCCTCAAACTCACAGCAATGCTCCTGCCTCTGCCTCCCGAGTGCTGGGATTACAGGCATGAGCCACCATACCTGGCACTGTGGTATGTGGTTATCAGTGTTGTGCTTATAGGCATGACTCACCATGCCTGGCATTATGGTATGTAGTTACTGGGAATCAAACTCAGAACCTTGTACTTGCAAGGCAGATGCCAGAACCACTGAGCTAAATCCCCAGCCCCAGATGTCCGTTCTTTAAAATTAGGTCTTTAAATTTAGGGTAGTCTAAATTTTTGAGCTCTTTATATATTCTACATGTTAATCCTTTATCTGAGGAGGTAACTGGCAAAATTTTTTCTCATTCTGTAGGTTGCTCTTCACTTTGTTGGCAGATTCCTTTGCTGTGTAAAAGCTTTTTATTTTAGGGCCAGTGATTTAGCTCAGCGATTCTGGCAAGCTCAAGATTTTGAGTTTGATCCCTGGTAATCATGTACAACAATGCATGGCATGGTGATTCATGTCTATAAGCACAACACTGATAATACCACAGTGCCAGGTGTGGTGGCTCATGTCTGTAATCCCAGCACTTGGGAGGTAGAGGCAGGAGGACTGCTGAGTCTGAGGCTGGCCTGGGCTATATAGTGAGTTTAGGGTCAGCCTGAACTACAAAGTGAGACCCTGTCTCAAAAAAAATTTTTTTTAAAGCCTTTTATTTTAATGTGGTTCCATTTGTTGATTCTTGCATACTAGGGTTTTATTCAGAAAGACTTTGCCTACGCCTGTGTCTTCAAGAGTCTTACCTATTTTGTCCTCTAGTAGGCTAAATATTTCTATTATAAGGTTGAGATATGACATCTATTTTGATTTTAGTTTAAAACATGGTGAGAAATACAAATCTATGTTTAACTTTAGCATGAGGACAGCCAGTTTTTCCCCACACCATTTGTTAAGGAAGCTGCTTTTCCTCCAGTGGTGGGATTTATCAAAAACTATGTAACAAAGTGTCTAGAGATGTATCTGCAACCTCTATTAGGTCCCATTGATTCACTGGTCTTTTTTTTTTTTTTTTTTTTTTTTGCCTATACCATGCTGTTTTTATGACTATACCTTTGTAGTATAACTTGAGGTCTGGAGTTGTGATGTCCCCTTACTCTTGTTGTCTAGAATTCCTTTTGCTATTCTAGGTCTCTTCTGGTCCCATGTGAATTTTAGGATTGTTTTTTCCTGTTCTGTCAGACACATTATTGATATTTGTGCTGAGATTGCATTAAGTATGTAAAATAGTTTTGAAAGTATGGCCATTTTAACTATACTGGTTCTGCCTATTGAGGAAGAGGGGATATCTTTTCATTTCCTGATATCTTTCTCAATGTTCTTTTTCAGAGTACTGTGGTCCCCACACCTCCATGGAGTTCTTTCATTCCTTTGGTTAGGTTAATTCCTAACTACTTAATTTTCTTGATGTTGTTATGAAAGGTTTTGTTTCTGTCATTTCCCTCTCAGTGAGTTTGTTATTAGTGTACAGGAATGTTACTGATTGTTGAGTGTTGAATTTATATCCTGCAACACTACTGAATTTGGTGATTAGGTTTTCAAGTCTTTTGGTGGGATTTGGGAATCTTCTTGTACATCATGTCATCTGAAAATAGTGATACTTTAACACTTTAACTTTTTCCTTTCCTATCCATATTTATTTTATTTCATCCTCTTGTCTAACTGTCCTTGCTGGTATTTCAAGAATGAGGTGAAACAACCATAGTGATAGCAGACACCCTTGTCTTCTTCCTGACGTTAGTAGGAAAGCATTCAGCTTGTCTGCATTAGATATGATTTTGTTCACTGATTCGTCATTGATGGTCTTTTTCACATTAAGACAAAGATCTGTTATTCCTATTTTATTGAGGGTTCTTACTATGAATGGATACTAAATTTTATCAAATGATTTTTCTGCATCTATTGAAATGCTCCTGTAATTTTTCTTTGCCTCTCTTTATGTGATGTGTTACATTTATTGAACCAGATTCCTGGTTCCCTGGAATGAACCTGCTTGCTCACAATGTATGATCTTTTCAATGATTTGCTGCATTTTTGCATCTATGTCCATTTATTTTTTAATTGATTCCATTGGTACATTTTATATATTTAACACTGAGAATTTGTATACTCACATTCCACGTTGAGGATTTATGTACATGACACATCTTGATTCTCATTTTTTTCCCCATTCCTCTGCCTTCCCTACAACCCCACCCCCTATATACATAAGCTTTGCTTCTTTGGTTGTTGTTGTTGTTGTTTTTACCATCAACTCCAGATATAGTAAGCCACCTCATCTTTAAAAAGGGGGCCAAACTCCCCGAAGGGAGGAAAAACAACCTCCTTAACAAATGGTGCCAGAAATGCTGGGTTTCAACTTGCCAGATATTAAAGTTGCATCTATGTTTTCACCATGTGCTAAATTAAAATAAAAATGAATTAGAAATCTAAATATTAAAACAGAAATACTACATCTGCTGGAAGACAGGTTAGGTAAAACTCTTGGAGACACTGGGGTAAGGAAACACTTTGTGAACAAAACCTCAGCAGCACAGGAACTAGCAGAAAGAATAAACAACTGTGGGTCCGGGGAGTTAGCTCAGTGGTTCCGGCGCCTGTCTTGCAAGCGCAAGGGCCTGGGTTCGATTCCCCGGTAACCACATAACAATACTGGGTGTGGAGACC
>PVIR01025011.1:0-25318 GCA_004026965.1 Petromus typicus | reverse complement strand
TAAGGTGAAAGGGGACAATGTTGAGATTGTAACAAAAAAGTAAGGAAACAAATTTTATGTATATGGGGGGGTGGTAGGGTGGGTAGGGCTATGGGAAAAAATGAGAATTAAGTTGTGTCTTATACTGGTACAAATCCCCATTATGGAGTGCAATCATGATGTGTATATTTAATGTACCAATAAAGATTAAAAAAAAAATTCCAAATCTTTCCATGTCGGAAGTTAGGGAAGACTCACCCCATTTTACTGAATTTCAGACCTGGTGTGAGGTCCGTGCTGCCTGTCCTCAGTAGAGTTCCTTTGTTCTCCACTCTGGGACTAGTTCAGCATGCAGGAGAAGCTTGGTCGACCCAGACGTCTCCCGGAGCAGGATGGTGACACCACTCACACGAAAGGTGCAGGATAGGGCAGGGACTGATGCCAGCAGCCTCCTTCCATCACATACCATCAATCACCCACATAGCTCACTCGGGTTCCAAGCCACTCGGTGTTTGACTTCAGAGAACTTGTAGTAGAAGATGCATGGCCACCAACACACCTCCAAATCCCCTACCTCACGTCAGACACTCATCCTCGTGTTCTCGCTGCTTTCTGAAGCAGCTCTGAGAGACCTCTCTCTCGAGTGTCTTCATCTTCTCTGCAGTGGTTGCCTTGATGTCCTGAAGGAATTCAAAACTTGTACCTTTCAGGATGATTTTGGCGTGAGGGAAGAGCCGGAGTCTGTAAGGTGCCAGATCTAGTGAATGAGGTGGATGACGATACCGTGATATATTAGGAGCCCATTTTTCTATTGGATGTCACTTGGTAGCAGCATTCACTATATTTTTGATCACACCTTGCAAAGACACTCATGTATTCCAAGGGATGGAGAATATTTTGAGAGGGATTAATGTCAATTTGTCTTTTTAGTGATACATTTAAATGTTCGCCATACATTTGAACACCCTTTGTAAAACCATCCTCAGAGATAGATACAAACAGTAGGCACTTGAAAGTACTTTGGTAATGAACTCATTAGAAGGAGATTATTCGTAATTGGATTAAGATGTTAATAGTCTTGGGGAAACCAGCGTAACTTCCTGGAACTGGAGCAGTTTGCTTTCAGGTGAGAGCAGTTGACCCTGAAAGCTTAGGAGAAGTCTTCAAAAACACTCTCCAGAACAGCAGAGCCAGCGTGGGAGAGACCACTTGCCCTAGGGTGGCTTGAGGGAAGGGCTGGAAAGGCCAGGCTCCCAAGCAGGCGTGGTCTGCTCACACGCTGTTCATGGAGCGGGATCAGGTTCAAGTGCTGAGAAAGGAAGCCAGGCAACGAGGGCTGTTCAGAAGGCTTCCCTGGGCTTCTGAATCAACCCCTTTTGTGTCCTCAGGCCATTTAAATTTTCAGACACAAACCGAGGAGACTGAAAAAGATCGTTTTTCAAGATTAAAGAATCCATTTCAAAGAAATACTGCAAAACACAATTACACTCTGAACGTAAACCTAGTTTGGAGGTTGTCTTGGCCATTTCCCACAATTGAGAATCCCAAAAATCATCAAGCTTTTCATACGAAAATCACATCAAGATAATCAGCTGTACATCTCAGCCAAGAAGGAGGAAAACCTTAAGATTCTGGGTTTTCGCTCATTCATTGTAGGTATTTTTCCTATATAAGAAAGAGTGAAGGTTGAATGTGATGCAGGTTGCTGGGCAATGTGGGGTCCCAACAGCCTGACCCTGCTGTCCTGTGACACTGCAGGAAGCCTTCAGAAGTACTCGAGACACAACAGGCTCCGGCTTCTCCTGAATCCGCTCCTCGGGATGCTGTGTGATAACGAAGCTTCTGTGTTTGACTTATTCCACCTACCAGTATATTTACAAGGTGCATCCATTTACCTCCAAACACAAGTGTATTCTCGGTGACGGCAGAGCAGTGCTCCACTGGGCAGTGATGCTACAGATGCTACTGGTGAGAATAGAGACCATTTCCACGATTCGGCTATTCCAAATCATGTTGCTATAAACATAGGTATGTATGCACATCTGTAGAATGAGAATCTCAAAAATCTAAATAAAGCATAAAATAGAAGATCAAAAATAAGAAATAGGGGGTTGTTTAGATGAATGGGAGAATAAAAAATGGAAGCAGGGAATGGAAGGGGATAGAAAACAGAAGTGAATAAAAATGAAGAAAGAGCTTCCACAGGGAAGGAGGGGGGCAGGGGACAAAGAAAAGAAGACGTGCTGTAGACATGTGTCAACTCCTCTTGCTAGATATAATCATTATGCTCTGCAGACATGTGCTAATGAAGATTTTAAAATAAATGCTATTTGCAGCCATAAGCGAGGGCTTAGCTCTTCCCTAACTGAGCCACACTGGACCAAAGCCTTGAAAACATTCACCAGTGTTGTCAAGACCCTGCTTCCCTTGACTCACTGTTTACAATCAAGTGGTAGATGGAGAAGCTGATGCGTAATCCTTCTTCTTACCCTGGAGGGCCCTTCCAGATGCAGGAAAGCCACCCTCGCCCTGAGGTGGACCGGAAGTCTGCAGTGAGAGTCAACACTCTGAATCATGGCTGTGCAGCAGCCCTTGGCCCAGAGCTCAGGGGAAAGTGATTGTGGAGCCCAGGAGCCTCCTGCAGAGTTGTCTCTGAGTGCCCACATGTCCCCAGGTGGCTGCCAGCTTCAGCAAGCTCATCTCAGTGCTGAGAATGGGCGGGACAGTGCCATGTCCTGGGACGCAGGAGTCCCCAAGGCCACCTGGCTCACACACGGGTGCTGCCTGAAACTTCCTGAGAGATCTGAGTGTTCCTGTGCTTGAACAGAACTGCACTGAACTTGATGCAGTGAAGGGCAGAGGGCAGCAGGTGCTTCACTGTGTCGGATGCCTCCCCTTTCCAAATCTGCTGCCCTAAGCCATAAGCAGAGGACAGCAAGGCCATTCCCATGGCCTCAGGCAGAAGCCTCGGCCCCCCAGAGCCTGCTGCAGTGCATATTCCCAAGCTTGACAACTCACGTGTGGCTTTGAATGACCCTTCTCTTTGAGTAGCTTTTGATCTTTTCATTGTACAAATATTAAGCAAACAGTGTGATGGGTGGAACATGAGATGGAACACAAGACAGAAACATATATTAAAATATACTTGCATGGCTTGGCAGCCCCGTCTGCTTTGTCATGACTCTTCCCTCGGCCAAAACCATGCAACCAATCCATAGCCACCCCGTACAACTGCCTCCCTCTCTGCCTGCTTCAACCAGCCTGTGACTGACCCGTATGTTCACGCCCCCTGCTGTTTGCTTTATAAGTGTGTGCACTGCTTAATAAAAGCGGAAGGGTTCCTGAAACTCCCCCAAAGTGTGCAGTGTGACTTCATTTGCCTCTTCCCTCTTGGTCTGAGTTTTTGTTACCCCCAAAGGACAATGACACTTCATACAATGTTGTGTGACTATTTATGCATGGATATGCATCTGCATTTGTGTATCTGTACACACACAGAAGTACACATCCTGGATATTTGGTCTGGTTAGATGACCGAGTAAAGATGGATGTATAGATAATTCTGCATTTAATTCTCTGCCCATACCCAGGATTAAGTGGGAGGTTCTGAGTGGACTCAGACAGCAGCCGTACCACTGCTGTCTTGTCAGCTGTGTTCTGTGGAAAAGCTTCATGATGGTTATGCAGCACCTCCTTCTCTACCCTCCAAATCCAGAGGCAGAAGGAGATTCTGAAGACAGGGCAACTGACTGCTCAGAGCATGACAGAAATGTGCCTGGGGAGAGCTCTGGTCGTTCACACTCCATGTGGGCAGGGAGCCAGCAAGAGGAGGGACGGACTAAAACTAGACCTGATGCAGGGAAGTAGAAAATTACCACTGGAGAGCAGATATATTTTTAGCAGATTCTAAAATAGAGATAAAACATGTTTGAAATTCCTAGTCTTCAGCTCTTTGAGCTATCTAAATCTTAAAGTGTTTCTCCTTTTTATGTTTTTCTTTAGTCTTAATTTAAGGTGAACAACACCAATTTTGATATGCTCACCTTGATATAATACACATAGTGAAATGATTGCGACAGTCAAGCCAGACAGAATGTAGTCATGGTTCACTTTTCCGGTTTAGAGTATTGAAAGTCTACTCAAGAAGTTACTCATATATACGTTTCTTTTAAAATTAGTATATACTCAGACATCGATAACCTATCCAGTTACATGAGCATGTATGTGTGCGTGTTTATAAGGTAACTGTCAGTCCACGGGTAGGAAAGTGCACATCCTCGCTGGAAGTGGAATTCAGAGCCGTTTCCTTTGACATAAATGCTATTTCTGAGCCCCCGCTTGGCAGGATCCCAGGAAGGGGAAGGGCCAGTTGTCCCTGGGAGCCACCACACACAGGAGGCATCCTGCTGCTCTGCTGTCTTGGGTTGCAAGAGTTGTTGGGTAATGGGCAAATTTAGAAAGCACTTGCAAGCTCCAGTTCATTGAACAAAACAAGCTGGTCCTTGTGGGACTTTCCCACTGTTGGTTTCCACTGAGCATGGGAATGTATCTGCATTCCTTTTGAGACCAGCTACTTTTCTCAAGAGTGTTTAGAGTTCAAGCTTGGACCCTAGGGCTGTCCAACCCCCATTCACAAAGTAGAATTCTCTGCTACCTCCTAATAATATCCATTTCCCAAGCTGCTTGTTGTCAGCTCTGTCCAGTGCTGCGTGAAGACCTCAGCAAGACATGCAGAGCCCGGCTGCTTGCTGCATAGAGTTCTCGGAGCTTCTAGATAACGAGAAGGTTTATTCCACGTTTTAGTTACACAGAAACAAGCCCATCTGTACATTCATTGCCAGCACCAAGTGCATGATCCTTAATTCCCAGCACTAGAGGGCTGCCATTGGTTAGAATCACAGAAAAGATGAGTTGTCTTTCCTGGTCAGAGCCTGATCTACAAAACTCCTGTTTCTGTGGCTAATAACCATTTCCAGGGATGCTCTGAAAATGGCCCATTTATGGCCTGACGTCTAATTCCTGGGATCATTTCTGGAGCTGTCTTTCATTATTCAAATGAAGCCATTTTTACTCTTTTATATTTCTTACTGATGAAAATGTTGGAGTCTTAAGCACCACAATTCTACCATCTGCTCTGTGAAGTAATGCATTTTACTTTAAACCGGCCTTGCCCAAGGCCAAAGTTTCTTTTCCATGCAGAGATAATCTCTGAATTTTTATCTTCTTGCTCTTACGTAGTTCATTTATTTTCAAAAATAGTTTGAGCGACAAGTCCCTGGCTGAGCTTGACACCAAAGCCTCCCTTCCTTGGCCACTAGAGTGAGCTTTTCTCCCTCACCTTCATTACAACACAATGTAGAGAATGCTTCATGGTTCTGAGACTATTAGCATATTGACGACTTTGATTTTGCCAGTAGAATAAGCATGGTTGTGCATTACTAGATTTCCTTAACAACTTAAATCAAAAGCAAACAGAACAAAACAAAATTATGACTGAGATTTAGTAAAAAATGTAGCTGAAATTTGCAGAACTATAAAATCAATGCTTTGGTTCTCATGATGAATATGCTTTTCAAGGCCATTCCTGGGTTGATTCAAGAGGTGACCTGGGGGCTTTTTGCAGTAGGAAGTGTAGTGCCACCGGCTGGTGAGATACACCAGCTCCTGAGCCCCCTGTTTGAGAAGCGGGGACCAAGAGAAAAGTGTCCCAAGACCTCCAGTGGATTCCCAAGCCAGGGACAACACCAAGTCCTATATGCACTATTTATTTTTTCCTACATATATCTACTCATAAAAAGTTTAATTTATAAATTAGGCAAAATAAGAAATTAATAGCAATAACTAAGAATGGATAATTGTACTATGATGAAAGTTATGTAAATGTGATTGCTCTGAAAATATCACCTTTCTACCTCTTTTCTTAAAGGAAGCTCTAAGCCTCTCTTCAGTACCCCCAATTGCCGGGATGGCCTGTGGTTCAGGTCCATTGTTACTGGTTACGATTGGGTCTAGCGTGTTCCCATCCCTCTCATGCCCCGAGTCATGAGCTGTGACTGGAGATGGGGCTGTCTGGCCAGGGTGACAGCTGTGGGACCCCGCAGGGTGAGGTGGGGTTGAACAGGCCCCTCAGCCCTGACCTCCCCGGAGACTTGCTCTGTCACAGCTTTAACAAGCAGGGCTGGCAGAGCGGCCCCTCCTCGGTCCTCAGCGCGTGCTCCCCTGGAGGTCTTCCCTGTCCTCACACAGGTCAGCGCGCAGTGACACCTGAGTCCCAGCCTCCAGCCATGCTCCCTCCTGCTTCTGCGACTCTGCACGTCTGAGGGGCCATCACAGTACGAGGGGAGTGCTTACACGGTTAAGTATAATGAGAGACCCATTGCCACTGATCCCTGGCAAGTCTCCCTCTCCAAGTACGTGGTCCTGTCACTCTCGCCACTCCCTGAAGAAGCTGTGCACGTCCACCTTTGGTCTTCAGTTGTGCTCTTTAGGCTGCGTGGACGCCCTGGACTCACCATGATCAGCTGCCTTTGAACAGGAGCTGGAAGTTGTGTAGTGGGCAGGCGGAGGAGGACACGCCGTCCGTTCTTTACCAGCCTGCCTCCCTGCTGGGTGGGGCTGAGCAGCAGCATTCCGCACTTCCTCCATCACACCCAGCAAAGACCCTCAGGACAGCAGACACCAGGGCTGCTGCAAGAACGGTGAGAACAATGGGATGAGTGTGTTCAAAGCAAAGGGCGGCTTTTGCGGGGCATTCATGCCAGCGTGTTAAACACTCACTTTATTTTCCAGTCACACCCTGCACACTAGAAACACACGTCCTTCCCTCTCGTGTCTTCGGTGTCACGGTGCTCTGCACCCTGGGAGCACCAGGCCCAGCTTCTCTAACACGATGGAGACTGGGCCCTCCTCCTGAGCTCTGGGACACACCTGCAGGTCTTCCTGGCCCCAGCGTGGCAGGACTGCCCGGTTCTAGGCTCACTAGCCTCCACCTGTCCTTGCTGTCCCGGCTGGCTACTCTCGGGTCTTTGGACAAGCTGAGTTCTTCCTTTGCCCAGTGTGGTGCTGGCTCTGGAGGAACCTGGCTTATTCCCTGGACCCGGGTGGCTCTCATCAGCCCCGTCCCCTTTCCTGGGTTGCCGACCCCTGAGGCTCAGGAAAGCCGTTCCCTCATACCCGTCTCCTCCCCTCCGGCTCCTTCCTTCTGGTGAGTCCCCACTGACCATGGCTCCCCTGTCCGTGCTGGAGGAAATCAGTGCTGCCACATCCCTTGATGCCCCTCACAGGTCAGGCCACCTGGTCACCCTTCAGACCTTGCTTTGTTTCTGTGTTTTTATTCTAAGACTCGACTCTCGCTAGAGTACTTTTGTGATCTTCTTTCAGCCTCACAGTGATCATAAGCTCTTCACTGGCAAGAATTCCATACCCCAGGATCTAGTCCACTCTGACTGAACGTGAATACATGTGGCTTGAATCAGTGGGAATAGAGACCTTCGCTGATGCCGGGCAGCACGCCTTGTCTATCTACATACTTGCAAAGCATTTATTTGCAAGCGTGTAAATGAACAGCAAAGAGTTTTTGTGGGAAGCAGCAGAATTTCAGCCTTTTATCTGTGCACTGGAAAAGATGGGGGGTGAAGAGTAGAAATTCTGATATTACATCCTGACTCTACTTCTGCTGTCTGGGATGTTGGCAAAACCACAGGACATCGCCTGACTGCAAGCCTTTCCCTCTGGGAGCGGGACACTGACACAGAGGGCAGCAGCATTGCTGCTTTGATCAAAGAGTCACACAAGTGCCCCTCCCTCAGCACTCCGGATAATAGGATAACAGTTTGTCTGACATGCGAGATGTGTTTCTTCAAATTATGAAGTAAATACAGTCTGGGCTATCATATGCTTATCTTTTCTTAAGTTCCCATGTTAGATGTACTTGAAGGATTTTTGTTATAAAAGGCAACTCAACATCTCTGTGAACACCTCAGGCCATCTTCTGTCTCTGCAGCTGTTGTGTATCACAGGAAGTCAGTCACAGTCAGTATCAAGGGAGTCGGTCTGAAGTCATTAGTCTTGTGAGAAAGTAAAAAGGAACAACAGAAACTAGGACTTCAGTGCCTGGCAGAGAGGAGGCTCCAGAACCACTGATGGCTCAGGCTCACCTAGCTGCTTTCCTTCAGGGCGGAAGTGTGGAGCCACGTCTCATCGGGTTTGAATGGCATTTGTTTGACAGAACTTATTTCTCCCTTGGAACACAGTCAGATGTATTTGACACAAATATAGTGAGGCTGGGATATTAGAACCTCCCTGTCTCCCCTTTAATCTGCAAATGATGCCTCCAGCCCGAGTTGGGGGTTTCCAGCTTGAGATACAAGGTCCCAGTCCAGAGAGGCCACAGCCAGATGAACTCACACCAGAGCTCAATGGGATGATTTCCCTACAGCAGCAAGATCTATGCTCCCATTGATTTACCAGAGCAGTGGGCCAGGGTGGATGTGCAGTGGACCCAGAAATGCAGCACAAAAGCCCAGAGCTGGCAGACGGAACAAATCCACATCTGAACCACGTGTGACATGCCCTTAGGGCTGGCTTAGAGCCAGGTCCTCCCCAGCGCAGGACACTCAGGCCTCAGTGTTATCCTTTGTGGGGAAGGAGAACAAACACGTAGAAAAGTCAATCTAAGGAGACCTCTTGGGGTTTGACACAGACTCCTCTTTCAGCCCAGAGTCATTGATATCAGATTCGTGACTTCTTTAGCAAAGCCCACGATGACACTTCTTGGCAGGCCAGAATACCGAAGCCCAGAGCCCGCCTGCTTATGGGGCACTGCTGTCTCCCCATCCAAAGCCCCATATGGTGTGGACACACCATGAATCACTTCTGTGCATCCCTTGGCCTCCACCACGGTGTGCAGGGCCAGTCCAACTCTCATTCAGTAGGCTGATTTCCTTCCAAATTCTTCCTGAACCTTTAAAAAATCTCATAAAGCACTGACATGGCATTTACGAGGAGCAGGATGCCAAATTACATGCAGTTAAAAGAGAAGGAAGAGTCACTCTTGGACACTTGAACATGTGCCTCCTAGGATGGCGTTTAACGCAGAGAGGGGGGAAGTCAGGGCGAGTTCAGAGACACAAATCCTGCGCACACTGCACAGGAAAAGACGCTGAAACACTGCAGGCCAGGAAACCGAAAGCCAAAGCAGAAGTGTCCATTTCCACGTTACAGGTCAGAAACCCTTGTGTCCAGCAGAGCACGTGCTGGGCATGAGAAGGCTCGGCCAGGGAGCCAGGGAGCGGGACAGTGACCGAGCAAGGCCAGAGGGGAAGTTCTGCTGCTTCCCAGGAAAACAGTTTGTTGTTTACTTACGTGTTTGTAAATAAATGCTTTTTCTTTTTTCTGTTCTGTATTTTTAGGTCAGATTTGAATATAAAAATTACATTGCTGTGAAGGTTTTTGAGCAAATTAAGTTCTCACTTCCTAAGTTCTGGGGGAAAGCTGTGTGATGACTTCCCAAACCTAATCCAAGGCTATGTTTATTGTTGTTGACTCATGAAATAAAGACTTTTAATTTTTTTTTATTTTCTAACTGTTCATAATTGGTAAATAGAAAACACTGAATTTTTGAGAAATTGATAGTGGATAGATTTGCCTCATTGAACGTTGCCATTGACTCTAATAGTTTTCAGTTGATTCTGCTGTTTTTCCAAGTGCACAATTATCTTATCAGCAACTAGTATTTCTAATTGTTATATATTCTGTATTCTTCAGCTTTGTTAGTTTTCCTATTACTTTTTTAATGGCTTTGTTCTATATATTTTGATGATGTTATTTCACAAGCACAATAAAAAATGAAATAAAAGCAGCAACTTATATAATCCTTGAAAGAAATCACATAAGATATTTAATCCTAGAAGAAATACCTGGGATGACCTGAATATAAAAAAGGATCACAATAAGTTTTCAGCAGACTGAGTGTCAGCATCTCCTCTCCCACAGTCTCAGGCTGAAATCCCCACCTCCAGTGTGATCGTATTAAAGGCGCATCTTTGGGGTGAGGGCAGCCTGAGGGGCGGGACCAGCGCCGTGGAATGGGGGAGAGGGCCAGAGCTCTCCCTGTGCCTGCGGGCGTACGGAGCAGCCCTCACAGTTCCCGAGTCTGCCAATGCCTTGAACTCGGGCTTCCAGCGGCAGGACTAGGAGGGACACTGTCCTTGCTCTAAGCCGTGTGGCCTGTGGTGTTCTGATGCAGCAGCAGGGTACACCAAGGCATTGATACAAAGGAATTAAATGGGCCAACACAACGTTTTCTCTGTAATGTTGGCAGCATTTATACAGAGCGCTATGAAGTAACAGTGTTTGACTAGAAATTTCTAGTCAAATTTCTAGTAATAAATTATAGCACTTTACATACACTAAAAATACACATATATGCAATTATTAAATGTTAGGCTTTGTGAAATGTACTCCTTTAAAAGGCCTGCAGACATTTTTAGAACTTCTATTTTTGAGCTCACTTCAGAGTCGGTCAGGGCTGTTCACCTCCATCACCAGGTCAAAGCCATGTGCTCGGGCAGCTTCCGTGCCGCAGGGGCTGAGGAAGTCCACGGAGGGGGAGGGGACCTCTGCCCTGGGCAGTAAGGACCCAGGGCTTCTGTGGGTTTTTATTCCTGTAGTCATTAACTACCATAAGAACAATGGTTTGAAAAAGCCCCAGATTTATTTTCCCAGTACCCTGTGAGCAGTGGCCTGAAATCCACCCTTAGGGTTGAAATCTAGGTGGCAGGAAGGCGGTGCTGCCCCAGACAGAGCGTCCTGCCCGGTCTGCGGCCTGTAGTCCCTCTCCTGTCCCCCCCGTCCTCCTCCCTGGTAAGTGTTCTCTGGCTCCCAGGGGATGTATGTGTGAGGTTTCCTCAGCTACGCCAAGCGAACCCACCCCAAATGCCGGCTCTACTCCTTCTGTAAAACCCCTTCTGTGCCCTAGTAGCCCTCTTGCCCCTGCTCCGGAGATCCGGAAGCAGGTTCACAATTTTTAGGTTTCATTTCTTCAGTTAACCAGTTTTCCTCGTAGCAAAGAAAGAAAAAAAGTTATGATTCCTTTTCTAGAACCTCAGGTATAATCACACTGGCATTTGCTCTATCTTTGCATCTGCACAGATTTCGGATCTCATCTAAGAAGGCAGAGTGCGCGGAGGCCGACGGGTCTGGCGCCTGCTGGACACTCGCAGCCACTCTTTGTCTTTTGACACCACGAGAGCTTCCAGGGGCATTGCAGGGAGGATGATGCGGATGAGAACCGCCCTCATCCAAGTCCCACAGCCTGGCGCTGAGCCGCCCACACGTCGCTGCTTCTTCCTCCCGTGGCCTCGCACCAGTATAAACCTGTTCAACTGTTCTGAACACAGAGTGAGCAAAGTGTTTGGAAGAAAAGTCAACAGTTTTGGAAACGTTTCCAGACTTTACGTCTTGGGTGCCAGCGCCTCCAGGACCTGAGCACGGCTGTGGGGCAGAGGGCCACCTCCGCTCTGGGCAAGGTAGGGCAGACTTGGTATCGCTCGTTCCCATGAGCCCTGCAGACCACAACAGGGCTTCTTTCTTCAGTCACTGTCAGAGACGGTGCAGAGGCACGCGACCCAAGGAGCCGCCCCTCTCCCTCGGGAGCTAGCGCAGCTCTCATGAGCAGCGCTAAAAATGTGCAGTGAGAACAAAACGAAATGCATGCTGTGTTCACTGTCGTCAGGGTTTCAGAAGAGTTAGTCAGTGTCTTTCCTGTCCCAACATTTGGAGCTGATTAAGGGGTGAAGGAGAAGTCAAAGGGATGGAGAATCAAACCGCTGCCTTCCTTCTTCAGGAATAACGCCATTTGCACAGAATGGCTTCCATCGCAGGCAAGAATGGGCTCCGTGTTCGGCAGCTTTGCATTGGATCAGTTACTGGTGGAGTCGAAATATTCAGGCTTCTTCCAGCCTTGAACACTTATGATACAGTGAATGAGGGTAAATGCTTGTTTCAGACAGATTTCCAACAGAGCGGAAAGCAAAGGATAAACAGCAGAGGCCTGGCGTCTTCTCTTTAGTTTACCAGTCAAACAACTTACTTCACCTCTACTTGGGGAGGGACTGTGGGGAAGAGGAGATGGCCAGAGATGCAGACTGGGGCAAAGGCATACACCCAAAAAGATTGAACTTTCCTATTGAATGTGACTTCATTCCCTTGTATATCTTTGTTAATTTGGAAAGATAAAATCCAAGTCATAAAGACAGCAAAGGACTTCCAAGACCACGAACCGCTGTGCTGAAGTCTTTTCCCCCACGCTCTGCAGAGGCTTCTAGGGGCTTTAAAGGAAGGGGTACAATGGCAGCAACAGGAGCTGAGGGCATCTAGAGCAGGGCCGAGGCACAGCAGTGTCATGTGTGCGATTCAGGACAAGGGAAGTGTTGCTCAGGGTGGGAAATCACAGCAAAGATTACAAGCCTTTCTCACTCATTCACGTGCATCTGCTTCCTGTCTGTCCACCTGTCTACTTCCGAGTGCATCATATTGATGTATGTAGTGGTCATTATCTGTTCCCTCTCCGTCTCTTCTTCCCTCCAACAGTGCAACACAGGGACAACATTGCCAAGGACAGAGCCTGAGCAGCCACAGATGAGCACCAGGGGGCGGCCGGGAGGAGGTGGAGCCGGCTGACCGGCCTCCCCAGGGAAGCTGAGCTCGCTGGAAGCCACTGCCGCTGAGACGGTCGGGGAGACAGCCAGGTGTCTCTCCTGGCCTCCCTCAGCCTCCTGGGGCCACACCCAGGCTGGACCCAGTGGGCCACAGAGGGAGACACAGTTTGAAGCCATCAGGCAGTTTCAACCAGACCGGGGGAAGAGAGGGCAGCCAGCTGGAGGGCCAAGTGCCCAGAATCATCAAGATGAAGGCGAGAGTCTATCCCACGTTAAATCAGAGGAAGCAAACAACATTTCAGAAAGATTTCTATCATTGTGGTTATTTTGCTTAAATGAATCTAAAGTAGACAGTTTTAATAACTTGGAAAGGAGAAAAACATAAAAAGCAGATAAATTGGAGGTAATTTAGTAGAACAGTATAAACCTTAGAAAGATCCAGGGAATTAGGATGTCATAGTATCACAGTAAAACACAGTGAAATATTTTATCTCAATTTTAAGAATTGTTAAATAAAATCAGGTGGGTTCTGTGTGGTCTGTGGAGTGGGAACAAACACAATGCTCAGTTTTTACAAGCTTCTCAGTATTTAAATTATTTGAAGGAATATCTAGAAAATTGGTCTTGTGTAATTTATTCTTGATAATGAACATTTCAAGGATATAATTCAAATGTTATTTTTTGTGTTAAAATACATTATAAATATTAGTGAAAACTTTAAAATTAAATGCATAAATCACTGAGCATATAAAATTCTTAAAATACTATTATTCTGCTAAAGTAGATTCTTTTCATGTAACTTCTGTTCTTTCAATGGACACTAAGATTGTGTTCAGGGGCAGGAACTCCACTTGGTGAAGGAGTTACAAATGGAGCAAAGTACACAGATGTCTGCACTTCATTAAACTGAGTGCTAAATTTCTGAAACAAATAATTTGCAAGTTGCATACTCAAAAGAAACTGGCCTGTTCTACAGTAGTTTTCAAGGAGGAAAATGCATGTTGAAGTAGCTAGATGTCTTGTAGCTTAATGGAGAAATTCAGTTTCAGAATCACTTGCTGGCCAGATAGAGGAGGGAGGAGATCAAGACCTGGAGCATGACCTGAGAGGCCTGTGTGTGATGAGGAAGCAGGTTCTGGAGAAGTCACAAGGGTGAGATATGAAGAGTAGCTTGTGTGTTCGAGAGATGAGAATGATACCAGTTCAGGGGAACGGAAGAGGAAAGGCAAGGAGGCCAGCAGCTCAGCTGTGGATTGGCCACCGGTCAGGGAGGTGCTTGACAAGGTTTTCTGGGGAAATCCGGGGAAAGATTTGACTAGTGGGGCATCACCGAGCCCTCTGCCAAGGTTTCTCCCCCCTGCGGTCTCAGACGGGAGCCTGGGTGGGTGTGCGCCTGCGTGGAGGCAGGATGTCTGTGGGAGACACTGCAAAAATCCCGACAAACATGCTGGGTCTCAGGTTTCAGGCTCTGACTCTTCCCGCCTTCCCTTCCACTGAGAACCAACTAGGAACCTGGGCAGACTGCAGGGGTCTTGGGGTTCAGGCTGCACGGAAGACAGCGTGAGGTGTGGCATGTAGGCGAATCGGGACATAGCAGGGGCCTGAGGAGGTCACTGGGTCCTGCTGGGGAGGCACCAGGAGGTGAAGCCAAGCAGTGTGGTGTGATCAGAGGAGTAAAAGAAACCTGGTAGCTTTTGACCAACGTTTCCTGGTTTCTGCTTCCATCCCTTTGTAGTAACGACTCTGACAGCTGCCACAAATGTGACTGTTTAGCTCCCTTATGCACATGATATCATGGATTGTGTCCTGTCTGGCTCATTTCATGTAGAACAGTGTCCTTCAGGTTCATCCGTGTTTTCACACATGATATGATTTTTTTTTGTCAGACTGTAATAGTCCATGGTTTGTGCATAGCACATTCTTTGTATTCACTCATCAGTCAGTGGTTGTTAAAGTGGCACCTCAGTTGGTTTCTCCTTGCTGGGACACAGTACCCAACACACACAACTGAGAGAAGAGATGCACTTCGGCTCCAATTTGTAGAGGTTTTAGTCCATAGTCAGCTGGCTCAGGATAGGACAGAATGAGACGAAGCATGTCAGAGGAGAAACAGTGCACGGCAAGCAGACAGGAAGCAGAGTGACCAAGGGGGGAGGAGGAATATACACCTGCCCAGGTCATACCTCCAGTGACCACCTCCTCACCAGGATCCACCTCCAGACACTGCATCAGCATCAGAGTAATCCAGGGCCACACACCTCTGACCCAACCATCTCCCTAAAGCCACACCTGTGAGCACCTGTGGACACATCCAGATGTAACCATAGCAGGAGGCTTCCATGTCTTGGCTATTATGAGTAGTGCTACAGCAAACATAATAGTGCACATATTTTTAAGATTCTTATTTTAATCTCTTTCTATAACCTCTTTACCCAGAAGTAGGATTGATGGATCACATATTAGCCTTATTGGAGACCTTTTGAGGAATTTCTATATTTTGTCCCAACAATATATCACGTTTTCATTTCCTTACTCAGAAATCAAAAAGAATAAAAAGAAATACTAGGATCAATGTCATGCCAATAAATTATTTAACTAATACAAAACAGAATAAAAATCATAGAAAGATACAAGTTAAACAGATTTAAAAGGGGGTGAGTATTTAGCTGAGTAGCACTGTGCCTTCCTTGCAAGTGCAAGGTCCTGAGTTTGATCCCTGGTTCTGAAAAAAAAAAGGAGAGAGAAAAATCTGAATTGACACATATCAGTCTAAGACTTTGAAGTGGTCATTAAAATTGTCCTATAAAGATAAAGGGAGTCTTACTTAGCATTTTTAGTGAATTCTATGAAATTTAACATTAATCAAGCCAATTCCAAACACAGGAGAAAGAACACTCTCTAACTCTTTAAGCCGGAATATCATGATATCAAAATCAAAAAATGACATCAGAAGAAGAGACGACTCTGGGGCAACACCATGTATAAATATAGAAAGAAAAAGTGCAACGGTATCTGCTGATCCGTTAGCAGCAAGCAGCAGTTGACCCCCCAGCACTGGAGAAGGTGAGATTCATGCCCAGCTCCACATCACAGCATCAAGAGTGCCACACAAAATGCCCATGGAATAACGGGTGAAGCTTTTGATCATCTCTATAGACACAGACCCGGCCTGAGTTCACAGCAGAAATGTGCAACTAAGTAGAAATAAAGGGGATCTTCCTCAGTAAGATAAAAGTCATCCACAAAATTACACCTTACTTGATGGTAAAGGAGTAAGTACTTTCTCTTAAAACTGGGAGTAAAAGAAGGACATCAATTGTTAATATTTGCATGTAATGTTGCTCTGTAGGTTGTAGCCGGTACAAGTAGAGCAATAAAAAGGAACCATAGGAACCATACTAAAAAGGAAGAGATAGGGTCTCTATTTACATATAACTGTTCTTTTAATAGAAAAATCTTAAGGAATCTATGGCAAAAGTAGCTAATGAATGGATCTGGCAAAATGGCAGGATGAAATATTACTGCACTAACCTCAATTACATTTCTACACAGTAGCAATTAATATTCTAAAATAAATTAAGGAAATAACCACTTTGTGCAACTTTTTTGTTGCTGAAACAAATATCTGACATACAAAACTTCAAGGAGAAAAGGTTTATTTGGCTCCTGGTTCCAGAGGGTGCAGTCCATGGTCAGATGGCTCCGGGGAAGGAACTTTGCGGCAAAGTGAGGAAAGCTGATCAATTTATAGAGAAAGGACAGAGGGCAATGGAGATGGAGACAGGACTGGAAATGGGGTTGGGGATGGGGATGGGGTTGAGCACCAGGAAGAGCTGGAGGAAAGAGGGACCCTTCAAAGGCACATCCCCAGTGACCCACTACCTCCGACAATCTCTGCTTCCTAACAGGACATTCAGTGATGCCCATCAGTGTTACTATATTGATGCACTTAACTTTCTGTGATCTAATAACTTTCTAAAACACTACCTATGGACAGATCAGATGTGAGGGAATATTTTTATTTAAACTACAACAATTTGCATCAAAAAGAACAAAACACTTAGCAATACATTGTAAAATTTTGCAAATTTATGTCCTGAATGTTAAAGTGTCAGAAGAAACTGAGGAATACCTGCCTTGGTGGAGGGATATCCCATGATCATGGCTGGAAGAGGGCTGAGAATCTTCTCCACGGAAAATAAGAAAATAACAGTAAAAAGGCAACCTATAAATTGGGAGAATGTTTGCAAACTATACATCTGTTTATACATTAAGATCCCAAATAAATACAAAACTCAACTCAAATAAGAAAGCAACCCTGGTAGCAAATGGCAAAGGACCTGAATAGACGTTTCTCAAAAGAATAGATACAAATGAAAAATGTTCAATATCTCTACTCATGGGGGAATACATCTTAAAGCTGCAAGATAGTGTCACTTCACATCTGTTAGAATCATTACTATCAAAATAATAAAATAGAAGAACTATTAGTAATGATATAAAGAAAATTATTATATACTATCGTAAAGTTGTAAATTTTTTCATACATTATGTAAAATTATATGAATGCTTCTCAAAAAACTGAAAATCGAACTACTGCAAGGTCCAGCAGTTCCAGTCCTGGGTGTGTATCTGACGGAGGAGACATCGCTGTGCTGGACAGACGCATGCACTCCCAGCACTACTGCAGCAGCATACTCGCAACTGAGCCAAGACATAGAAACCATGTAAATGTCTATCAAAGGATGACAGGGAAAAGAAAATGGAGTTTCTACACACAGTGAAATGCTTTTCACCCTTTACAAAGAGGAGAACTGTCACTTTCAGCAATAAGGACACATCTAGGAGATAGTATGCTAACGAAACAACAGAAAGATGCACTTCGCGTGATCTCACCCACTTGTGAAACCTGAAAACACTGTCCTCGAGACATTTACTGAGACCAGAGGTGGTGAGCAGAGGCCGCACAGGCAGAGGCAGGTGACACTGGTCAGTGGTGCAGAGCCTCCGTGTGGCCAGAGGGTGAGTCACAGAGCTCAGTGCACACCGTGCTGACTCTGTTAGCAGTAATGCATCTCAAGTTTCAGAACTGCTGAGGGGCCAGGGATTTAGCTCAGTGCTTCCAGCCCCTGTCTTGCAAGCACAAGGGTCCGGGTTCGATTCCCGGTAACCACATAACAGTACTGGGCGTGGAGACTCACACCCAGCAACAATCAGTACCACATACCACAGTGCCGGGCGTGGTGGCTCACGCCTGTCATCCCAGCACTCAGGAGGCAGAGGCAGGAGGACTGCTGTGATGTGAGTTTGAGGCTGAGCTCAAGGGCCAGCCTGAACTACAAAGCGAGACCCTGTCTCAAAAAAAAAAAAAAAAAAAAAAAAAAAAAAGAATCGCTAAGAGTATATACTTGGAATACTCTCATAAATTTACAAAACACAAGTAAGAGAAGTGACAGGTATAGAACTGGCTTGATGAAGCCATCCTACCATGCCTACATATATTTACATATTATATTTCATAAAATGCATATTTGTCAAATGAAAACAATTTTTATAATAAACAGTTTTGTTAAGAATACAGTGCTCACCTAATTCCTATGAAATCAATGTCCCCCTCAAAATTCCAAATGATTTATGTACAAATCAGCCAAGAGACTCTTATATAAATTCAGTGAATTCAGATTTATCAAAAAACAAAAAGAAAGAGAAAAAGAAAATTTTAACAAAAACAAAACAACTGAACTCATATAATTCTTTACTTAAAAACTCACTAAAAAGTTTAGTTTTAAAAATGGATGATATTGGCATAAAGATGCCTGTGTGAATTAAGGAGTATAATTGAAATTTCAGCAGTAAACTTACATTTATGGTCAATTAATTTCCAAAGTGCTACAAAGAACATTTAATATGAAGAAATATTCTCTATAGCAAATAGTGTTCAAGAAGTACACACTGACATGCAAAGAATGAGCACAGACTCACATCTCAAATAATATACAAAAATAAACACAGGGATCGTAATGCTAACGGTAACGTGGGAACGCGAATGTCCTAGAGTTGGAGGCCAGCTAGGACCCATAGTGAATTCAAGGCCAGCCCGAACCACATGGCCAGACCCGGTCTCCAAAACAAAGTGAAACAACACAATCACCACCACTCCCCACAGCCATGCAGCCCTGTGTCTTTGTGACATACACAGACCTACTGAGAGCCAAAGCTGTGCCTTTGATATGTGCTAATAAAGATCGTTCATACAGTAAGCTCATTTGCATGCGAACAGTAGACTGTGGAGAGAGAGGGAGAGGTAGACAACGTGTACATCTGTGCAAAAGGAAACACAATTGCTACTTTGATATTCCTCTTGAAATGCAGGCAGGTAAAGAACACCCAGAAAATAATGCACTGAAAAGCCTTTTGTTTGGGGTTTAGTATTTGCAGTGTCTTTCCCCAAGTGCAGACGTGTGACTGTGTATGAGAGGAGGGCTGTAGGGAGAGGCTGAACTCAAAGCCCCTCCTTTTACTCTGAAGTATAAAGAGAAGATGAGTGTACAGAGGACTATAGGAGAGTGTACTGTGGGCGCGCAATCAAGAATGAGTGAATTTAGAGGATTAAAAATTCCACTTTTCTCTATAAAAAATACTAAGTGCATCAATGTGCTATAGGAAACAAAGTATCTTTAGAATATTCAATTTGAATGTCACCCAGATAGATGATTTGCTATGAAATCCAATGATGATTTTAATCTCATGACTACTTATTAAAAACAGTGACACTAATGAACTTGAAATTAAAAACTGGTTTATGAACAGTTAGTAAATGGTAACATGAGCAATTTCCCAGGTGGAAGCCATCCATGGTATTTATAAGACATCTTTCTGTCCGTCTCCCTCCCTCCCTCCCCTTCTCTGTAATGTTCCCTCGCACTTTGACTTGCTTGGTGAAAGCCCTGCCACCCACAGGTACAGGGTCAGGTCCCCAGCATGCCGGACTCTACAGCCCACAAGCCAGATGGCAGGTGACAGTGTCTGGACAGTTGTCAGCCCGTCTGGGTGATTTCTAAGTTCCTGTCAGCCACTAAGACGATGTGGATTCCACCTTTTGCACAGCAGTCTGGTGGTGGAAGTCATGTGTCTGGTCAGCCAGTGCTGCTGACCTAGAACAGTGACTACCCCATGCTGCCTCCTGGACTGGATTTTTGCACAGCTTCCATGTGGCCCTACCGAGCAGCCCCTCGGGCAGCACTGTCTGTCTGAGTGGCTCGCACCTTTCTGTGGTGAGGCCCGGTGAGGTGAAGTGGTTGCGTCAGATGCCCTGAGCCGAATATGGGCACTCTCAGTACCTGGTCAGGTCCTCACCCCGCAGTGCGGACACTGTCAGGTTCGGGCAGCCACCGAGTGCTCTGGGAAGGCCTCGTCCTCCTGTGCTCAGGGTGGCACTGGGCCAGCACAGGGTTCGCGCGCCCAGCCCAATGCCAGGTGTCCCTGTGGGCACAGAGGAGGTTGCCATGAGCTCCAGCCCTGTGCACGGCAGCTCTGCCCTTTCCAGGTGCTCTGGGGTGCATTTCTCTCGCACGCTGCTTCTCCGCCCGTGTTTCAGGAGCCTGTAGCCAGTCATGGCTGGGAAATACTAGATGGACAATTCTGGAAACAGGAAAGTTATGTTCCTTGGAGTGCTGGCGTGTCTCTTGCTATCCAGCTCCACCCTGCCTGGGTCCGAGTCACTGGGTTAGTGTGTTTCTGCCGCATATGCCAAGTGAGCTTGCTTCCATCTCAGGTCTGGGTCCACTAAGGGTCATGTGCAGTGGCCTCCATGGGTACTGCAATCTGCGCTCACTCCTCGGAGGAGGGACAGGGAAGGGTAAACCACCCGGAGCTCCCCGTGTGGGCTGCACTTGGAGAGGTGGGAGCCCCTGCCAGACCCACCAGGCTGCGGGCAGGGCCGCTGGGGAAGGGCAGTGGAACTGTCAGGTTGGAAGGGCCTTTACTAAAATGACACGCACAAAGGAAATGAGCCCGGAAGCAGCCACCTCTCAGGGAAAAGCAAGCAGAAGGGCCAGGGCTGCCCGACCAGGCCGTACCTTACAGTCTGCAACCTGTGTCGCCGTCGGCGTTTGGGGAACCATGACAACTGCTGTAATGCAGGCTGGGCTGCTGTTATCCAGCCTGTAGCCTGCTCGTGTGAGTGTCTCAAGGGCTGACACGCTTCGTTTTGAGACGATTTGTCGATTTATTTTTATTTAATTACATTAATAACATCGCCATTTTTACCAGAAGAAATACCCCTACGCGTTTTAGAAAGAGAAACACATTTTCTGCAGAAGTGTTGAGAAACAGCTTCGAGGCACATGGCTGAGGCCCGTGGTGCTCCTGCGGACCACTCTCTTCTGCTCTGGGAGGAGTTATCACAGTGTGTCGCCAGTCCCCTGTATCTTGGGACTCGGCTGAAGATTTTCACAGTGCACTTTTTTTTTTTTGCTTAATTTACAGAGAATGTATTTTGTGTAAAAATTGTTTTATTAGTACATATTTGTGAAATGATACATTCACAGGGAAGTATAGGTACACACACATTCTATTGTGTTCCTCCTCCTGTCTGCAGGGATGCGATTTCCAACATTGTTTCCAGTAGGCCATGCAAATATGTTCTATACCTCCAAAATACTAGTTTACCTAAAATTTCAAAATGAAAGAGTAAATATAAGTCGTAAACCTACCTGAGCTAAGAAGCTGTAAACAGGCTTAGCTTGTTCAGAATGATAAACTCTGAATATACTCAGGACATCACAAAGTGGATCCCAAGAGCCATCAAAGAAGAGTACTCAGCACCAGGCAGATTAATTCTGAGAGATGCCGCCCCAGTAGAAACCACTCGAGATGGCCCTGTCAGGTCAGCGTCGTCTTTGCAGTCTATAGCCCAGCTCTTCCCACATGAGCAGGAGGGGTGCACTGAGGCCGTCCCTGTTTCGGGGCCGTGTCCCTTCACCTCCGTACATAAGAGCTGTATCCTGTCCTGTTCCTCCTCTGGCCGGTTCAAGAAAATCTTCAGCAGAGTCCCAAGCTACAGGGGACTGGCGACGCACAAGAACTTTGTCCTCAGTTTCTTCTGCCATTCAAAGTATTTCAGAGAATTTACCATTTTCCCAGAATGCTCTAGAACATCAGCTTCCGCATCTGTAACAAAATCTTTTCACCAGTCTAGAGCTGAGCTGCTTGGATCAGAAGACAGAGTAGCTTTACTTCCTTCCAGCTTTGAGGAAATTGAAGGGTTATTTCAAGTTCTTGAAGAGGAAATGAAGGAGATATGGGTGAAATAATGCACCTTTCACGAAGACACTCCTTGAAAGTAGATCACGGGGAAAATTTTCCTGCCTCTAGCTCTATCAGATTCACTTTTCACAATTGCTGGAAATGTGAGTGGTTAGGTGGTATTCTGTATTTGTGTATGACAGCCAGTTGACTCTGAGCACACAGTTATCTATTACACAGGAAAGCAAGAAATAATCTTCATAGAACCCTCCTCACACAGCTCCAGCCAGCTGCAAGCCCAAGTCAGCTGTCCTGCTGGAGTATGATGCACATCTGTGGCAGTGTTGGCTTGTGGGAGATTGTTTATGCCATGCAGCTCATGAGGTAGACTCCCTGCTTTTGGATTCAGATGGTAGTAGTTGCTTTTTGAGAAGTTGTTGGGTGCGTCCACATGTGGCTGTGCAGAGAGCAAGGAAGCATTGTACAGTAGTAGAGGAGGTGCTCAATCATATAATGTGTATGTGGCCTTCTTGTTCTCTCATGTGAAATAAAAAATCCACAGCACTCCGAGGGGTAGATAGCACTTTCCCGAGCAGTGATGCGGGAGCGCAGGCTCCTCCATCTTGTAATAGCTCAGGACTCCCAAGGAGGGATGCATATCCCACTAAGTCAGTGGGAGGATACAGAGTGTGGAATCTTGGGTGGGGAGGTCTCACAACTGAGCTTTAGGTCCAAACTCCAAAAACTGCACTTACCCTGTTTGCACCTACGGGCTTGAACTCGGTCAATTGTGTGGCCACATCCAGCTGTCAGGACTGACAAAACCCCATTCCCCTGTGTCCAGAAGGAAGTGGCCAGAGCGGGCAGAACATATACAGACTGCTACACTGGGCTCTAACCTGGGCCCATCCTAGAGGACTGAAGGCTCTTGCACAGAACACACGGTCTCCTTTTGTTCTGCTTACTGCGTTAATCTGTTCAGTATAGGGACGGGAGGACACTTGCACATTCTCATTCAACCCTGAAATCAATACTAAATCAGTTAAACTCAGCAGTTGAATGAGGAAAGAGCTACCGCCAGTTAGCGTAACTACCTGGATAATTTCACTGCCGCAGTTAAGGACCGAAAAGAAGCAGGCTGCAGGTTTGCTGCAGGCTTGCACGGCCTATCTTACAGTTTCATTTCTTTATCTCCCTCCCTCCCTTTATCTTCCCCTCCTCTCTCCCTTCTTCTTCTCCTCCTTTTTTTTTGGGCAAAATTTGGCATTTGCTTCAGAGATCTGAAGAAGTTTTAAGGACTTGACAGTATTGAACTTAAAAATAAATAATAAAAGGAAAGTCAATCGACCTCGCAGTTTTCTGGAACATATTTGTAAATGGTTCTCTGTTGAGAGAATAGCTTGGATTTTCTGGGGATTTTGCAGTGAACGTGTATTTTGCAGGAGAGAATCTGCCCTTAACCTACACGCAGCCAGATGGAGTCGGCCAACACTTTCTCTGCTGGAAGCAGCCACTGTGCTCAGTGAAGCACTCTTCACTTCCGGCGGTGCAGCTGGAAGGCAGCAGGCAGCTGGTAGACACACGCACATCTGTAGGACTCCTATAATCCTTTATAGGCTGCATTAATGAGTCAAGGGATATGGGGCATTTCCCAAGCTCAGGCCAGGTTGCAAGGAATAGACTTTCATCCTAGAGTCAGTTCATGTTTGTGGATTCTCAGACTAAACAGTGCGTTCAGTGATAAAGCAAACATGCACTCATAAGAAAGATTTGTTAGACAATATAAATTCCATCTTATAGTCATCAACTTATAAAATGCCCAAACAAAACAATGAGAGGATGACTTCAAAGAAGCGGTTCAAAAAGCACAACTGTGCTAAAATACACTAACGTTTAGAATAACCCTTGGAAGACCATTGGCTTACTCAGCTCTTATGCAATCTGCTCTCATGCAACTATCTGTCAAAGAGAGCCATGGGCCCCAGGAAGGGCCCCAAAAGAAGGATCACAGGAAAGCCCCACATAGCGCCAGAACCAGCCACGAGCCCTGTGTAGGTGAGAAGACAGGGAACAGAGTGTTTCTGTGGTCAGGAGCAATCGAAGTGAGTAAATCTGCTCCTGTGGGTGGAGCCCTGACTCACTTTCACACAGGGGAGAAAAACAAGATGGCGGAGAAAGAAAAACAAGATGGCGGAGAGAGCTTGTGTTGCTGGGTTTCTGTCCAGGGAGCACGGACTTCCGGGAGCATGGATGTAAGGAAAGTGAGCCACATATTCTTCAGTCCTATAAAGCTGTGTAGGATTTATTGATGAGAGGTTAATTTGAAAATCCATGAATCTATCACTTCCTTTCAAGCGTATTTTTTTCACTGAAGTGGTTAAATCACAATTACTTCTGACAGAGAGGTTGTTTCTTTCTGTCTCTGTCTCTGGAGCAGTTGGGCTGAGTGACTTTGTGCTTCCACAGTTACAAATATCATGGGCCAACTGGCAGTCAGCCTAGAGCTCTGGGATCACAGTGGGCATCTGAGACTCTGCTGTACCTGGCTGGGGACGCAGGGGGTGGGGCTGCTACTCTCCCACTTGGCATACATATCTTTCTGCACCCCAGCCTCTCTCAGACTCACTCCCTTTCCTCAAAGCGTGAACTCCCTAAAAGTTTCCCCACTCTTTCTCCCTGTGTGAATACAGTCCCCTTATATTTAGGTGGAAAAACTTGAATCCTGAGTAGGAGAGAGGTCCTGCACGTCAGGCGTCCCCAGCAAAACAGAGGCATTAGGGAGGATGCTAAGTGTATGAAAAATATGAGGTGTGATTAAACATATGTTGAATGTTTAAAATAAAAAAAAAAACATATCACTATCAGTGTTCACACTTATCCAATTCCTACAGCAGTTCTGGGGTCCACATTAATGCGAGTCTGAGCTATGCTGTCCTGGCTGCTTCTGTGTCCTCAAATGACTCAAAATGCTTGAGTCCCCGGTCCTTCTGACTTTGCTGAGGACCCACAAGTCTCGCCGTGCCTGCTGTGGTGAGCTGGGCGATGAGGCCACAGCTTCATGTTTTAGCAGCTCGCTTTCCACTGCATACCTTCAGCGGCAGCATTCATCGCATTTTTGATCATATCTTCCGAAGACACGGAAGAGGACTTCAGAACAGCTTCAGAAAGTGGCAAGACCAGTGCACTAGATGTGTGGGAAGAGATGGAGGAGTGTACTGAAGAAGAGTCGTGGCAGCATGACATTTTCTGTAAGATACTGTATTTAAATATTCCCTCTGCATTTGCATCACACTATGAGAGAGAGGAGAGTTTGTGTGAGGAGTCAGCGTGTGTCATCACAGAGGCGGGGGCGGCAAATCTGTGGCTGCCAGCTAAAGGTCGAAGAAAGGTGGTGCGAATTCCAAAGCAGGTCCAGGTGGGAGGCAGAGATGGCC
>PVIR01025010.1:0-25329 GCA_004026965.1 Petromus typicus | reverse complement strand
TTTGTGGTTCAGGCTGGCCCTGAGCTCAGCCTCCAACTCACATCACAGCAATCCTCCTGCCTCTGCCTCCCGAGTGCTGGGATTACAGGCGTGAGCTACCACGCCCGGCACTGTGGTATGTGGTACTGGTTGCTGCTGGGTGTGGGTCTCCACACCCAGTATTGTTATGTGGTTACCGGGGAATCAAACCCAGGCCCTTGCACTTGCAAGACAGGCGCCGGAACCACTGAGCTAACTCCCCAGCCCTTTTTTTTTTTTGAGACAGGGCCTGGCTTTTGTAGTTCAGGCTGGCTGTGAGCTCAGTCTTGAACTCACAGCAATCCTCCTGTTTCTGCCTCCCAAGTGCTGGGATTACAGGTGTGAGCCACCACGCCCAGCACTGTGGTATGTAATTCTGATTGCTGGTGGGCGTGGGCCTCCACACCCACATTGTTATGTGTGGTTACCAGGCATAGAACCCAGGTCTCTGCACTTGCAAGGCAGGCACTGAACCACTGAGCTAAATCCCCAGCCCAACTGTATCTTTTCTTCAGGAGCAGGTAGGCCATGTGCTTGTGTTAATCCTCTCTCAGGAACATGGCATCCTCAGATACCCACAGCTGTGTCTATACCACATCCTCTCTGCTGTAAGGATCCAGACAGAGCCTGGAATTTAGCTCAGCGGTTCAGCATCTGCCTCTCAAGCACAAGGGTTTGAGTTCAGTCCATGATAACCACACACCACAATGTTGGCTCACACCCATCTGCAATCAGTACCACATACCACAATGCCAGGTGTGGTAGCTCACACCGATAATCCCAGCACTTGGGAGGCAGAGGCAGGAGGATTGCTGTGATGTGAGTTTGAGGCTGAGCTTGGGGCCAGCCTGAACTACAAAGTGAGACCCTGTCTCAAAAACAAAACAAAACAAAACAAAACAAAAATCCAGGCAGACATGGGGGGGTTGGCAAGCAAGACCCCCTGTGGTACAAAGCAGGCAGTTAGACACCCCAAGATTGGCTTAGGCCAGGAGAAATACAGTATAGTGCACAAATTCGAAATACATTCCTGGCTTTTACCACACAGGCCTGGGTAATCTGCAGCTTCCTTCTCTGGACCACACCACAATGCATTACTTTTAAGGGTTAGAATCCACGGCCAAGTCTGCCCTGTTTGCATGGAGATGATGCAGTGGAACGGAGAGGGGGAGAGGGCAGGGGGGCTCTCTCTGAAGGAGGCATCTTAGTCCTGAGCTTAGAACCGAGTATACATGCTCGTGAGGACACTGGCCTGCTCTTGTCATTTGTGCTCGGTGACCTCAAACTTCTTGTCTCTGGAATTTCCATCTCCTCAGTTCTTGCTTTTCATGTAGGTCCGACTGCTTTCTATCTTCGAGCATTTATTCCCATTCTGTCATTCTGCGTGAGGGTCCCACACTGCTGCTGCTCATTAGCAAGGTTTACAGACCCCTGTGTCCCCCGAACAGCTGATCATTTCCGTTATTTCAATGGCCTTTGAGTAAGGAGAAAGCGCAGTGTCCCCATCGGTCTAGTGTCTGGGGAAGGAGACAAGGAATACGTGTTTGGGAGCCGCCAGTTACCTTTCCCTTCTTCCACTCTATCATATTTTCAAAACATTACCTGATAAATGCATGTGATAAATACATTATTCCATATGTATTTCTTTTAAGTATTACACATGCACAAGGAAGCTAAATTTTAATTTGAAAAATTGCTTCCCTTTTGAAAAACGAGATGATCAGGCTGTGGAAGGAGTGTAAAGGCAGAACACGTCTTGCATGGCAAAGCCCTGGGTTTTGTCCCCAGGGAGAAAAAAGTGCCTTCAAACATCCAAATAATTCATGGCGAACTTTCCTTTCATGGGGAATTCAATTGCCTGAAAAGCATTAAGACTAAGCCTGGACACCCCTGAACCCCAGCTCGTCTCCCACTCAAATGAACTAATGGGCTGGGCTGATATTCATAATCAGCTGAGAAAGCAAAAGGCCGTACACCAGACCAGCTGAGCCACATCAAGGTAATTTTAGGCATCTCGTTTTTTCGAAACGTTTTCAGATTGTGGGAATCTTTGAAAGTTCATAGACGTATCAATGAATTAAAGTACATTTTAAAGAAATTTCCAAACCATACATATTGCCTCCTCATAAATAACACCTTAGCCAGCAGTGTAAAAAAGAACAAAACAAAACACCAGCACAAGAGCAGTTAGAAATGAGAAGAAAAAAGATAACACATGCAAATAATTCCTGCAGAAATGAATAAAATAAAAATCATATTTAAATCTCTCACTCATCATGGTTCCAAACATTAAAAGGAGAGACCAAATCCAGTTAGGCTAACGCGAATAGCTGAACCTCTATAAAGTCTTCTATTATTCAAATATCTTTCATTTTATTGTAGCAGGAATGTACTATAACAGATTGGTATACATTATTATAAATGGTAAATGTATAGTAATTAAGGTACAGGAACTAGTATCTTTTGAAAAATTGGCAGTTGGCACATTCTTTCTCGGCTACAGTTTGCAAATAAAGAGCGAGAATAATAATTTCTTCAGCCTCCAAACAAGCTAATGCTCCAAACGCTTTGACTCTGAAGCTGCTGCTGTCTCTGTTAAGCATGGGTGTGTGCATGCATTCGCACTCAACGACACACGTGCCCGTCGTTCTGCAAATCTGCAGCTACATGTACAAGGCTTGTGGCCAGATTCAGCCCCACTCTGCAGTTATCGAGCATGACAGAGCTGGAAGAGAAACATCTGGTCCAAGGTCACCGCTGCCTTTGTAGCAGAGAATACCTTTGATCTGCAGCTGGAGCTCTCTATTGAGCAGAGCAGATCAATTAGTTAATAGACCGTTCCCACTAGTAGTCCCACCGGCAGACGACCTGGGACAGGAACCAGTTCTGTTTACCAGCCTCTCCCTTCCCCTTCTACTCTAGGCAGATCCTTTTCCCCTTGAAATAACATAATTATTAAACCACTTCAGTCACTCCTGTGATTAATGGTCGCCTCCTCTCCTCAGTTCTGCTCTCCTGCTGAAACCTCTTGGTGGGTTTTAAACACAGCACTCCGTGGCTACAATTTCATTCTCCGCTACAATTAAGGCTCCGAGCAACTTGTGATCCCATTATTAAAACCAACATCTTGTCTGGGTTTGGCAAATGCCCTAGAGGAACTGCAGTGATCATATCTGGATGTATATCTCCCAACCTCAAGAAGTTAAATAACATGAACACTCTCAACCTGGAATTCATTCTGACAGCATGGTTAATTTTCTTACAGTGTGGAAACTGGTTCTAGGAATTTAAATACATATATAAGAAATTATATTTAGCCCATTTACAGTGGTATTGCTATCAGTGCTGTTTAGAAAAGAATTAATTAGATGTCAGGGAACTAGATTTAGTTATTTTGGGCCTGGCATGTAGAATTACAATTAGTTTTAATGACTTTAGTGAATGTAAGACATTGTATCTGAACTATTTTTTATTTGAACTCACAAAAAAACTGCTCTATAGTAGACTGTTATGTTTTGGGGCCTGTTTTTTTTTAGGGTTTTTGAGACAGGGTCTCGCTTTGTGCTTCAGGCTGGCCCTGAGCTTAGCCTCCAACTCACATCACAGCAATCCTCCTGCCTCTGCCTCCCGAGTGCTGGGATTACAGGCATGAGCCACCACGCCTGGCACTGTGGTATGTGGTACTGATTGCTGCTGGGTGTGGGTCTCCACGCCCAGTATGGTATGTGGATACTGGGGATCGAACCTGGGTCCTTGCGCCTACAAGACAGGTGCCAGAACCACTGAGCTAACTCCCCGGCCCTTGGGGCCTGTTTTTAAGCAGTTAGTCAGTGGCCTGCCCCCCTCAGGCTCACCAGTAATACCCACTGTACACAGAGGGACTGGCAAGGACAACATTGGCCCTGTGAGCTGCTGTCCGACATCTCTGCACTTATAGCAGGAGGCCCAGCCCGCAGCTACATGAGGCCAAGACAGACCCACAGCCCCTTCAGCCGCCAGGCTCAGAGCCCATCCGGGGCTCTGCATGGGGTGCTGCATGGTGACATTTCCCAGAACAGCTGTGAGCACTTGGGCCACATGAAGTTCTGAAGAAAGATTCGAGAACTCAGTTATCCCCTTCAGAGGCAGGCATGAGTAGGAGGGTCCTTTGTCTCAGAGAGAGTCACTCCAGGGGCTGTACGGGTACCACCCAGACTTGAGGACAAAGCCGGAGCCCTCACCCTCCTCCCCTCTGCATCACCAGACCCCACTGGAGCGGTCCTGCAGGTGACCTGTTACATCCGGCCACTGCATTCTAAATGATCTTGAAGAGGATGATCAAAATGTCTAGTGGAACCCCTGTGACCCACCAACTCGGACTCAGTGCAAATGAAGATCTACCAAGGCTCCATGTCACCAGCAGTGCCCACCCAGAGAGCTCCACCTAAGGCCACTGAAGACAGCAGTGACCAAAGATGGGCATTAGGCAGCAGTCTGACACCTCACTCCCACTAACTTTGTAACAGCTACTGGCCCTTGCACTTATGTTGGTGGGAGCTGAGTGTGAGTCTTGGCAGCTCCCCGCCGCCCCACAGGTACCATCAGAGACCGGATTAGCGGCTCGCTCAGTGGCAAGGGCACTCACCAGAGAGTGGAGCCAGGACATGCGGACGTAGCCTTGGAGCCCTCGCAGTCCTCGGTGTTCACTGGACCCTGCTCATCTCCTGGCACAAGTCATCCTTTCCAGGACTCTCTTCCCGGGTTCTTTCTCCTTAGAGACCCTCATAAGAAGCTGATCATCCTGAATGACTTCCTGGGGCCCAACAGTCACTTTGTCCAATATCTTTCGGTACTGATCCAATAGAAAGCTCAGGCCAAGGTTTCCAAGGTCCGGAGCCCTGACATAGCTGAATTCTAAAACCTCACTTTCAGTGCTGCCCAGTGCCCACATCTGGACTTATAATCCATCAGTGTCCAAAAGGGAAACTATGCCCAGCTTCCAGCCATGGTGAATGCTGAGCCTGAATGTTGACATGCTGTAGCTGATCAGAGGAAACAGAAGATCAAGTTTGCAGAAGTGAAATGCTTCCTTTAGCATTTGCCCTAGATAACAAACACCTTCCGAGGGCAGAGCTACTGAATTTCTTTTTCCCAAGAGCCACACTTCATCAACGTGGCCCAGGTCAAGTTTTATGATGTGCAAACTTGGTAGTGAATAATAATCACCTAGAAGTCAGCACTTTTCTTGTACACGTAACTTTGTCACCCCTAGGAAGTATTTTGGGTTGCTTTCCTACAAAAGAGTGGAAATCAATTCTTTGATGGTTTGGGTTAGTCCTAAACTTTTCCTGGTCTCTTGGAGAAACATTTTGCTGCCTTGATTCTTTCCTGTTCATTCATTTTTCTATTTAAAACTCTGAATCTTTTCAAATCTGAAAAATGAAGGCTGGTGATTTAGCTCAGTGGTTCTGGCATCTGCCTGGCAAGCACAAGGTCCCAAATTCAATCCCCAGTAACCACATACAACAATGCTGGGTGTGGTGTCTCACGCCTGTAATCTCAGCACTTGGGAGGCAGAGGCAGGAGGATTGCTGCGAGTTAGAGGCTAGCCTGGGCTACATAGTGAGTTCAGGGCCAACCTGAACTACAAAAAGTGAGATCTTGTCTTAAAAAAAAAAAATCTGAATAATGAAATGCTAATAATAACAGTAGCTAACACGTTGTCTTTGTGACAGTCCAATAGAAGGAAATGTCTTCCCAAAATGCATATGTGGAACCCTGTTCCCCAGTGTGAAGGTATTTAGAAGTGGAGATTGTGAGAGGTGATTAGACTGTGGGGCAGAACTCCAAAGAACAGGTTCAGATCTGGGGCTTAACATAACGAAGCTATGATGTATACAGTACATATACCAGCTCTCTGAGATGAATATAACTATTATACATCGCAACATATGCAAACAAATAATTTTTAAAAGAATGGAAGCAATGATCCCAGAGGCTCCTCGTGCTTTCTACCAGGTGAGGACACAGGAAGAAGATGCTGTCTGGGAACCAGCAGCTGGACCTTCATGGCAGCTACTCCTCATGTGCTCCCTCTAGCACGTCTCAGCCTCCAGCGCTGGGAGAGACAGATTTCTGTCATTTATAACCACACAGTTTATAGTCATTTGTTACAGCAGCATAAACAATTTAATTAAGACAACTCCAGTGCCGAGATTTTTCCTTACTGACTACCGTGAGAAATTCTCTGAAAGGACTCTGATCAGGTTGTTATGAGAACTTTACTTACATCTATGAATAAGGAAAAAAGAAAGCAAGATGAAACAGGTCCTCACTAAGCTGACGATCAGAGAGGTTCCACGGGGATGGTAAAGGTGGCAAGAGGGGCGACCGTGCGTGCCATCAGAGGGAGCTAAGGGAGGCCAGTTCCCTCAGCCCTGGGAGCTGTCTGTGGTGAGCTCTGGGCTTCTGGGTAAGCAGTTTCCTTTCTGGGTCTCAGGAATATTCTACACCTTGCTTATTTCTCACAGACTCTGCAGCACACAGTGTTGCGTTTCATCACGCAGGCCCTAGGCTGAGAGGTGCGTGAGCCACCACACCTGGGCTGCGGCGCCCAAGCTGTCTGCACAAAGGGCCTCCTTGCCGAGGCCCGAGGACCACAGCTGTAGGCCCTGCTTAGGGCCTGACTCCCTCCCTCACAGCAGCCCGAGGAACATCAGTGTTTTTTTACACGAAATTCACAATAGATGAAGTTTCTTTTTCAGACTTGCTCAAAATGTTTGTCTGACCTCTGAACAGAACTTGGGATTTGATGACATATAATCTAAGTAAATACATCTAATTCTAATTTATGGGCGAAGAGGAGACTTTGAATGTAAAACAAGCAGTTAAAGAAAAAACACAGACTCCCTGGACACATTCCCAGGATTTTCTTGAACATCTCTGCTATCCACGCTTCTGTAGTCTCCACAGTCCCCAAAAGGTCCTCTCATGCACAGGGGCATTGGAACATTACTATAATCCAAGATCAGTGTGTCCCATCTCTCCAGCCAACGTGAAGGGCTACTTCTAATGGTACTTTCATAAATCAGTGGATACCACCTAGAAACAAGGTTCAAGGGATTAAATATTGAGATCTGTGTCTTAGTCTGAGGTCCAGCAAAGACTTATGAGGTGATTGCAATCTAACATCATCCATTGTGATCCTCTGTTGAGACTGCAGCCACCACCCAGAAGAAAGCATGGGGCTTCCAGGAAACCAGAACTCTGAGACTCAAATGTGGCATCCTTGCAGAAGTGACATATGCAGTGTGAACCTCAGTTTAGGGTTGTGTCCCAGGCACCTGTCCCCTCAAGGAAACCACACAGCTCTGGGTCCACGTGGCCTAGTGCCCAGTTGGAGTCAGAGAATCTCTGACTTCACTGGGAGGCCCTGACCCAGTCTGGGCACGAACCTGGGAGTCTACACACCACCAATTTATTTCTCTCCCGCATCAAGAGATGGGAACCATGGCACCAACCCCAGAAACAGAAGGAAATCAGAGTGCCAATCCTTAAACAGAAACAACCAACGCCAAAGCCTGCCTCGGAAACACGAAGGTAAACATCTTGGGGACTGTCACTGTTGCCAGCATGCTTTCAATTTGCAAGGCAAATTCATCGGAAGCATTTCTGCCAGCGAAGCGGATGGCCCAGGGATCTGGTAATTGGTGGTAAGTGTGCTGTTCTCAGGTCTCTGTCCCCTTGTGAACCGAACCCAGCTAGTGTGGGTCGCCTGACACTGCAGGAAGACCGTGCAATGGGGGCCGCCCGATCCCTTCCCCACCTCCAGACCTCAGTGAGAGCAGTGTCTGGTGGGCATTCCGGAGAAAAATGAGAGAAAGCTCTGGATGGGAAGAGAGGCCCAACAGAGCCTGGGCGCTGTCACTGTCTGAGCTGTTTCTCCAGGATATTCCAAGGAAAATTTCCAAGGAATGTCAGCCATAGAGGAGCGGAATGAAGGTACGTTTCACATTCTTGAAGGGTCAGGAATTTCAGTCTTGGAATTTTTATGTCTTTGTAATCACTGTCCCAGCCCAGAGGTTCAAATTCCTTTTCAGCAATTTTCAAGGTGAAACAGACTTTACTGCTTTTTGGGTTCCAGGAGTTTGCATTTTCTTTAGAAAACAGAAGGCGCTTATCATAGGGGCCTTAGAAAGAGCAAACCTGTGAGTCTTCGTCTCTGAGCATGACCAAGATGAATTTCCGGATTGCGATCTGCCGAGTTTCATTTTCAGACATCCTGAGGGAACCATCTAGCAGAAAAACAGAACTTTTACATCTAGCTCACCCTTCCTACTGCAGTCACATATTTATATCACTACTTTTCCTTTACACTCTTTGGTTTATAGTAGCAATAATTTTACCTCATATATAGTCCCACAAACAACCAATTAACAAATGCCCAGAGCAGTAAGTGTTCCTGGCTGTCTTGCCTGGTTGGTCATTAACTTGGTGAAGGAAGGGCTAACAAACTCATAAAGGGGAACTTGAATTTTAGAAGTTAGTTCAATTTTACATTATTAAAAAGGAAAATGTAGTAAAAATAATAAGAGCTTTGCCAAAACTCTACAGCAAAGTCAATTAGTCTCGCAAAGAGCCTGGGAGTCTGTGATATGGACTCGCATTTGGAACTACTTAGCTTATTAGAGCGACTCCAGCATCGTCTCGTGTAAATCATGTTTCAGTGCTCACGGCTGGAGCCTGCGGAGGAGCGTTCCCTCACCGTCCTCGCCACAGCACAGCGGAGGCCTTGCTGGCTCTGCACGCTCAGGTGGACACGCGTCACACAGCAAGTCTTCAAATCCTGTGTACGCCTCTCCGAAACAGCTCCACACCAGCCGCAGTCTGGCACTGTGGACATCGGGATGCGTGCTGCACCACGGAAGGACACCTACTTTTAAGATGGTGTGAAAGAAAACTAACTTCGAACAGGAAAATGGCAACGTCGGTGTGCCATTTCAAAAATACAAGAATCCATTTTTACCATTTTCACCCTCTTTCGGGTGTAAAATGTACTGTCTCTTTCATTGAAAATGTGGTATCAACTAAAGACAGGCCCTTTGCCTCCATCAGGGACTATTTCATTGTGATCTTGTTGGCAATAAGGAAAAGTGACGATGCTAAGTGAGATTATTTCCATAGGTAATTCTTTGCAAAATAGTGTTTCCAAATCAACTGTATGAATTAATGGGAAGATTTTTTTTTAAAGAAACAAATATCCAAGTCTGTTAAAAATCTAACAAAAATCCTTGAAGTTCCTCAAATGAAGTTTTGCCTTTGCAGCTCCGTGGCTCCACGTTCTCAGCCCTATAAAAATCCCAAGTGATTTCTGTAGGGTTTCCAAGGAAGATCCGGTGCTAATTAACTACAATTTTGTACATATTTTGTTTTTCTACTACCCTGAAAGAATAGCAGGGGGCCAGCCCTGCAGAAAAGATTATTAAAACTTTAATAACCTGAGCCTTTGAACCTTTCCAAATTCTTTACAGTTTTCTCACATGTCCAGCCCAGATGTCTGCTAGGAGTCACGGTGCCAACAAGAACTTTCATTTACGGTTTTATTCGCTTTATTTATTACCTGTAGGGAGAAGAAAAGAAAGAAAGAAGGAAGGAAAGAGAGAAAGAAAGAAAGAGTGAATTTAGTTATTCTTAAAAATAAGCTTGCATGACTTTTTCAAGCTATTTCCTGAGCTCAGGGTTTCTTCCCTGCTGCTGGAGGTAAATTGCTGCGCAGCCTAGCAACCTGGTGGCTGAATCACAGCATTCTTTTCCTTCTAGCGACAGAACTTCAAAAGCCTGAAAAGAGAGTTCATTCTGGAAACTTGAACTCTTGGGGCTGTTACAAAGGAAAGAGCCCAAAAGGGATGCCCTCTTCACAATTAGCCTCTTGCTGTCCCCCCAGGGATCCCATAGACCCAACTTTTAGTCCCCCAGTAGCCAGTTACCACTTTTCTGTACATAAAAGAAACTCACGTAATCAAGTAAAACTATTGCCACCAACCAACTGTACTTCAAAACTTCTTTGGTGTACGATCAAGTGCTGGCCAATGAAATATCAGTAGATGTGTTGGATGGTGGTTTCAGGAAGTGTCGTCATAAAAGGAACTAGTGCATCGTCCTCTTATCTCCCACCTTTTTGCTGAATAGAATTTTAATGTGATGGCTGGAACTCCAGCAGCCGTGTTAGACCTAAGTCCAAGAAACAAAGCCAAAGGGGACAAAGAAACAAAGCCAAAGGGGACAAAGCGCAGAGTGAACAGGACCCTTGGTCCCAGGGCTTGTGGAGTCTCCTCCCCATCTAGGAGCACCTGCTTCCAAAATTATCGTCTTTATGAAAGATAGAAGTTCTGTTGGAGGGGGCCGGGGAGTTAGCTCAGTGGTTCCGGCGCCTGTCTCGCAAGCACAAGGACCCGGGTTCGATTCCCCAGTAACCACATACCATACTGGGTATGAAGACCCACACCCAGCAGCAACCAGTACCACATACCACAGTGCCGGGCGTGGTGGCTCACGCCTGTAATCCCAGCACTCGGGAGGCAGAGGCAGGAGGATTGTGATGTGAGTCTGAGGCTGAGCTCAGGGCCAGCCTGAACCACAAAGCGAGACCCTGTCTCAAAAAAAAAAAAAACCTAAAAAAAAAAAGAAGAAGTTCTGTTGGAGGCTTTTGTCACTTGCTTTAGACTGCTCTATTGATGGATCTGCTTTGCTAACTGAAGAAAAAGGCCATCCTGACCACTCGGCACAGGCCAGGCACGGATGGGTGGGCTGGTGTCACTCACCTGCCTGGCACTTGCAACTGGGTCTTGTTCTGTTGAACAAAATCAGTTTTTACAAAATGCTACATCGAGCACAGACACTGTGACTAGGCGGGACTGAGATAAAAACAAAACCATTCTTCATCTCAACATAAGCGAAGCATGAGTACCGTCCAGACCACAGACAGCCCGCCCCTCTGCCAGCTAAAAAGAGCGTCAGGCCGGCAGCTCCAAGCCTCCATCCCTGCCTTCACAGAATCTCTGTGAAGATGCCCAGTGCTGAGCAGACTCCGACAAAAACCCACGTCCTTCCCTTCTGCCAAATCCCTGTGCAAAGTCCAAGTCCACTAGTCCTGTTGTTGCCCCGTCGGGAGGACCAGTGGTGCATGTTCCTGTGGAGTGTGCTCCTGCA
Source organism: Petromus typicus (assembly GCA_004026965.1). Taxonomy (NCBI): domain Eukaryota; kingdom Metazoa; phylum Chordata; class Mammalia; order Rodentia; family Petromuridae; genus Petromus; species Petromus typicus. The sequence continues at coordinate 14,124 of PVIR01025010.1, read as the reverse complement.
GTGTGTGCTCCCGTGGTGTGTGTTCCCTTGGTATGTGTACCTGTGGTGCATGTACCTGTGGTGCATGTTCCTGTGGTACATGTTCCTGTGGAGTGTGTTCCTGTGGAGTATGTTCCCATGGTGCATGTTCCCATGGAGCATGTTCCTGTAGAATGTGTTCCCGTGGTGTGTGTTCCCGTGGTGTGTGTTCCCGTGGTGTGTGTTCCTGTGGTGCATGTTCCTGTGGAGTGTGTTCCTATGGAGCGTGTTCCTGTGGTTACCAGGGATTGAACCCTGGCCCTTGCACTTGCAAGACAGGTGCCAGAACCACTGAGCTAAATCCTCTGCCCACCATATGATTCTTGAGAATAAATAAATTACTATTCTTTGAATCTCTGGTCCCACCTGAATACCTAGGGCAAAAGCAGGTGGTAAATATTGTTTGAAAGAATTGATTAATTCCCTATGCTAAATACTTGGGTAGCACACATTAACCAAAAGGGGGAGAACTCCATAGGGCAGGCAACAAATCAGCAGGAGTCCAAGAGGGAGCACCTTTGTGTCGTGTTGCTCAAGGGTGTTCAGAGATTGGGGTGCACCCTGGAATCAGGGAGCAGCAAGCCAAGAGGACTGTGGCTGCCTAGACCGTCAGAAAACCTGAAACTTGTCGATATTGTGTCATGTGTTATAAGAATCCCTATGGTAGAATGACATGCACACGGAAGAGCGCTCCAGTCTCAGCACACAGCCCGGTGAAGGACCCCAGTGACACCTGTGTCAGCCCCACGCACGTCAAGAGCAGACGCGGCACCAGCTCCAAAACCTGTGTGCTGAGTGTGTGCTCCTCAGGGGAGTCACAGTGCTCGGTCCTGGCCTCTTGTGCTGAATAGGGAAAAATCCAGGTAAAGGGAAAAAGCCCCTTTCCAGAGCACAAGCTTTTGAAAGACAGTTTTACTGATGATAGCATGACCAAGAAGTCTAACCTAAGTGTCCCTTTCATTGCCATGTGGCATCCTTTGGGTCAGCAGAACACCACACCTAGCTCTCCACAAAAAGAAAGGAAAAGGCTGGGGTTGCAGCCCAGTGTGAAGGACTTGGTTTGGGTCCCCAGCGTCAGAGTCAGGGTCATCCAACAGTCAGGTCCTGGGGGAAAATGTAAGATACTAGCAGGCTGTGATTTGAACATCTGCATCACGTCATAACATGTCATATATTTTGAGCCAGGATCTTGTTGTGGTGCTCAAGCTGGACTTGAACGCTTGTCCTCCTGCCTCAGCCTCCCAATAGCTGAGATTATAGGCATGTACCACGCAGCCAGTTTGACTTGAACCTGAGCTCCCCTGAACTTCTTCATGGATCTCCTCAGTCACTATTTATTCCTTTTCTCCAATCAGAACTGCTACCTTGACTGCTGGTGCTAGAACTTGGTTCTGTCTATTCTTCAATTTAGACAAGTGGATTCACACTCTATATAACCTTTTTCCTTTTACTGTAGTGAAATTCAAGCAGCATAGAGTTAACCCTTTTTTAAGGAGCGATTCCTTGGCGTTAAATACATGCACAGTACTGTGGAAACGTCTCCTTGCCGGCCCAGAACCTGGGCTCACAGTCATGCTTTGGCTCCTCCCTGACCCCGACCAGAGCCACCTCCTTCTCTGTTCTGGTGTATCAACCTTGTCCATACCCTCCGTGTAAATAGAGCACGACACAGGGTGTTCTCTGGGTAGGGCTTCTTCCATACACGACAATGCTTCCACATTTCTTCCACTTTGTAGATATCACTTTACTCCTTTTGTAGCCAAATTGTACTTCACTGAGTTGACATCCCAAATTTTGTTTATCTGTCTATCTATTGATGGACATCTGGGTTGTTCTACTGTTTTATTATTGTGAATAATGATGCTAGGAACATGTGTGTACAAATATTTGTTTGAGTCCTGCTTTCAACTCCGTGGAGTGTATACTTAGGATTGGAACTGCTTAGTCAGACGGTAATTCTGTTTAGCTTTGGAAGAACCACCAAATTCTTTTCCATAGCTGGTTCCGCTGACGTTTCCACTAACAATGTAAAAGAGGTATCATTATGCCATGTCTGCAAAAAAGCTTATGTTCTGTTTTTTAGAATTATAAACAATTAAGCATGTGAGAGATGGTATCTCACTGATGTTGAGCATCTTTTCCCGTTCTCATTACCCACTACCATTATTATGTGTTCTGTAGCTCTGTAGCCAGGTTTGTTTGTGTTCAGTTAGCTGTTTTGTTTTGTTCTGTTTTGCAGTGCTAAGAAAAAAACTTAGGGCCCCATATGTGCTAAGGCAATAACAGAGCAACCTCTCCCCAGCCTGTAGCAAATTTTAAAAGAAATGTGATTTATTCAAATTTGTTCATATGTTTCAAAATTATTTCAGCTTTGAAATTCTTTTAGGACCCTTTATGATTTCAAATATATCTGAGACATAGCTTTTCAATTTGGGGAGGAAAGGCCATTGGAACTTTGAGAGCAAGTTAACATGGAGTCGTGGTGTGCAGTATTACCATCTTAACAGTACTGTCTTCTATCCATGAACATGGGATATCTTTCAATTAATTCGTCTTTCATTTTTAACAGTATTTTATACTTTTCAGTTTAGAGGTCCTTCACCTACTTGAACATAATTATTTCTATATATTTTATTTTCCCACGGTATTGCAGTAGAATATTTATATATTTACAATTGTTATCTCATCTTGATTTTTGTTTTGTTTTTTGAGAAGGGTCTGCCTATGTAGTTTGGTTGGCTTCAAACTCGTTATGTAGCCAGGCTGGCTTAAATCCATAGGCAACCCTCCTGCTTCAGCTTCCCAAGCGCTGGGGTTACAGGTGTGTGTCACCACACCTGATATCTTGATTTTTGTTAAGTCATTTTTTTCTGAGATAAGGTCTCACTGACCTTGAATACAGTGATTTTTCTGCCTCAGCTTCCCATGTTCTGTCATTACAGGAATGCACCACCACACCCCACTATTATATCATTTTAATAAAGTGACCCTCTCAACAATACTGTATTTAAAGTCTCCTTACTCATGACAAATTGCTATTTTCTTACTGCTACAAAAATACCATATGTTCAGTAAGTTGACTGTAGTATTTCAATGTATATCTCTAGATTTATCCTACTTGGAGTTTGTTGAGATTCTTAAATGTGAAGGTTCAGTTTTTCATCAAATTGGTGATATTTGGAGCCATTATTTCTTCAAATATCCATTTTTTATCTTTTGTTTCTCTTAGAAATTCTACGATGCTGGTATTCTTGCCATTGTTCAGAAGTTTCTTAACTATTATTCATGCTTCTATTCATTTTTGGTTTTTGTTTGTTCTTCTCACTAGATAATTCCAGTTGTCCATAAACAATTGTTAATTATTTCTTCTGTCTGTTCAAATATGCTGTTAAACCTCCCTAGTATTTTTTTTTATTTCAGCTATTGTACTTTTAGAATTTTCTGGTTCTGTATTATAATTTTCTCTTTGTTGATGTCTTCCACTTGATCATATGTAGTTCTCCTAGTTTCCTTTAGTTCTTTGTCTGTGGCTCCCATGAGCATATTTGAAACAATTTATTTACAGTCTTGGTCTAGTAAGTCCAATCGCTGGGCTTCCTCAGGCATAGCTTCTGCTCCCCACTTCCGTCTTTGGATGAGACTTGTACTCCTATTTCTTTTTTCTTGTATGCTTCATATTTTTTGTAAAAAATGAAACATTTTGAAATATAATACTCTTTTAATACTGTACATCAGATTCTCTTTCGCAGGATTTTCTGTTGTTGATTGGTTGCCAATGGTTACAGTCATCTATTTGCTTGGTGCTTTCTTCCAACTGTTTGTGAAGATTACACTCTTGGGCATGTGTCATCTCAAAGACTCCGCTCCATTATCTCCTCATTCCAGCAACAATATGATAGAGATTTTTTTGTACACATATCCATCGTGGTGCTTGCAGCCTGGCTCCAAGTTAAGGAATTCCATTAGTACTGAGCTAGAGTGCTCCTCCTCCTCCTCAGCCTTCTCCTCCGGTTTCCACGAAGCCTACAGATGTCATTTCAGTGGTGTTGCTGGTCTTTTCTGATCATGTACCCAGAACTATACACTCCTACTTTACCTCCAATTCTTCAGTTACATGTGAAAACTTTCAACTTTTCACTGTCCCAAGAAACTCTCAGTGGCCTCTTCCCAGACTTTGGCTCTGTCTGATTCTCATCTATCCATAATCCCTTAACCCACATTCTTACACATAGCAAGGAGTTTATGGTTTAATAAGTACTGATGCTAAGAAAACACTTTAGGCTGTGGTAGGCACACACACATATACATCATACACAGAGTCAGTCTCTGCTCCAATAACTGGGGCAATTGTCAAATAGTTAAGACACACAACCGTAGCACTTTTAGAACAGCATCGGAATTAGATTCTAGTCCGTAGGTACACTGACCATGGACCTCACAGGACTTCCGTGTTGGGAAGCAGAGGAGGGTATTAGGCATGTGACAAAAGCAGCCAACCACTTTCTTATCAAAATTCAGCTGCTTTTTTCTTCATTATGTACACTTCTAGTTACTGTGAGCTTATTAAATTGCATAGTTCCAAAAAAGTTGATCCTGCTAGTTTTCACCAGCTTAATGATTCTGTCATTGGACGGACTTGGTTCCTTTTTTTTAATGAGTCAGGGTCTCGCTTGGTAGTTCAGGCTGGCTCTGAGCTCACTATATAGCCCAGGCAAGCCTGGAACTCACCAGAAGTCCTCCTGCCTCTGTCTCCCAAGGGCTGGGATTACAGGTATGAGCCACCACCTGGGCACTGTGGTGTGTGGTGCTAGTTGCTGATGGGTGCTAGTCTCCACACTCAGCGTTTTTGTATGTGGTTATGGGGGATCAAACTCAGTGCCGGGGTCTCACCGCTGGGTATGGCGGTGTCAGCCAGGCAGAGCAATGGGGTGACTGAGCTGAGGGGCTTAGGATGAGAAATAAGTAAAGACAGGACAGCGGGACTTGGAAGGGTTCATCAGTCAATACCGAATGAACGCCACGTTTATTTAACAGCCTTCTTTTATACATTTCTTTAGTACTATCCTTGAGCCTTCCTTGAGCCGACTAGCTTTGTTCACGTGTACAGAAAAGAAAAAAGTTAAAGAACTGGTGGGCGGGGTGCACTGACAATATTCTTAATTAAATCTGGCACGAGTGTGTGTAAAGGTTCTTAGTTTAACCTGGAATAAGGGTGTGTCAAAGTTCTTAGTTTAATCTGAAATGAGGGTGTGTCAAGATTCTTAGTTTAACCTGGAAAGGACAGTAATTATCCTTGAGGAAAGTAGACAATGTCAGGCTCTGATCCAGAAATCAGGCCAACTTTTTCTCTCCTGCATGGGCAGCCATGACACTGTAGGAAACGGCTCCCAACAACTCAGGACTTTGTGCTTGCAATGTAGATGCTGGAACCACTGAGCTAAATCCTCAGCCCGGGACTTGGTTTTTTAAGCACTATTTCTATGCTGTGATCAGTTTGTGTTCCTTCTGCCTCACTTTTCTGAACATTTTTTAAAATATTGTGAAATTAATTTATATTATTGGATATAGCCAGAGTTAAATTTTTCATTTCTTTAGACTATTCCATTGCATGAATATATTATAATTTGTTTACCATTTTGTTATTTTCAGCAACTGGGCTATGTTCAACTTGAAGTATTTACGAACAATGATGCTAGGAGAATATCTGTATGTATTGAGACACCTATATGCAATTTATATTTATCATATACTTTGGACTGTCAGTGCTGGGTGGTAGGATATACATATATTTAATGTTAGTAGGTAATGCTAAATGTCTTTCTTAGTGGTTATGTCAGTTTACGCTTCAGCTGGAAGTGGCTGAGAATTTGAGCTTCCCATGTGTTTGCCAGCACCTGGTGTTGCTAGTCTTTTTAATCATGCAGTAGTGTCGTGCCCTGATGGCTAATAGAACACCTTTTCATGAGTATGCCGGTATCATCTTTTACAAAGTGTCCATTCATCTGCTTTTCTTTGATAGAGTTGCTCAGGTTTTTTTTTTTTTTTTCTTATTGAGTAACTGAAATTTTTTTAGTTCTCTGGAATGAGTCATTTGCTTTTCAGGGCTTTTGTTGTGCATTTTGATAAACACAAATTCTTGGCTTTAATGTAGTTCAATTCATCAGTCTCTTCCAAAGAGCAAATGACTCCTGAAAGTTGGAATGTCACAAAACTAAGACCGAGTGTGCTGCTGATGGCACAAACTAGAGGGTAAATATGTGGGGGCCAATGCCGAGTGGGCTGTGGTGTGCTTGGGGGGAAGCGCACCTGCTTCGCATGTGGAAGGACGGGGTCAGAGCCCCAGCAACAAAAATAAATGAATAAGTAACTAAATGCATGTTGTATATGTCTGAGATTTTGTATAACAAAAGGTTTCATTGTTGTTTTGTTTTAGAGCAGGGAATGCCTTCAGGAAAGATCAGAAAGATAAGCAAAGCGATAAACCAAGACAGGGGAAGAAAAAAAAGAGTGCGAGACACAGAAGAGACCTCAGGATAGAGATTTACGGAATCTACAAGCTGAAAACTACCACGCACTTTTCCGTAGGGCAGTCATACGGTATGACTCAAAGGAAGTATAGCAAAAAATAAATAAATAAGCCGGAAGCCATCAGTGAAAACCAACACACTGTCAATAAAAAGTAAGGCTAGGAGAGGTTAGTGACTTCACAGCCTGGGGCTCAGGGACAACGAGCTGATACATTGTGATCTAACCTTAGTTACAGCCAATTCTCCTTTATCTGCAAAGTTTAGGGAATGAGCTGTCTAGTTGAGGCAACTCCATAGACACAAAGACCATTCATTTCAAAGTGGCTGCTTATTGGAGCAATAAAAAAACGCCAGCACCTCTTCCAAGGCGTCTTCCTACTCTCAGAGGATTTGGCCTCCTCGATGTACTTTTGAAGAACTTCGGAACAGTGATTTCTTGTGTCTCCTCCCTTGATATCCCTTCCGGGTTCCCGATTCATGGCTTCTTTCTGCAGCCAAATAAGGCTCTTGTCTGGCTGGCAGCACATGGGGTCCTTCCAGCCAGGTTCTCCAGCTACAAAAAAGTGGCAAAACAGAACTTTGCTGGGCTGGGGATTTAGCTCCGTGGTTCTGGTGCCTGCCTGGCAAGCGCAAGGTCCCGAGTTTGATCCCCAGTACCACATACTACGTATCACAATACTGGGTGTGGTGACTCACACCTGTAAACCCAACACTTATAACCACATCCAACAATGCTGGGCGTGGAGACTCATGCCCACCAGCAATCAATACCACATAGATACCACAATGCCAGGGCGTGGTGACACACCTGTAATCCTAGATCTCAGGAGGCAGAAGCAGGAGAATTACTGTGAAATCGAAGCTATCCTGGGCTACATACTGAGATCAGGGCCAGCTTGAAGTAGAAAGTGAGACCCAGACTCAAAAAAAAAAAAAAAAAACCCCAGAAACTTGTTTTCATACTTGGAAGGAGACGATTAGGAAAAGAAATCACTGCTTTCTAAACAACCAAACCCATCTATACTTGTCAAGAAGCACCACTGATTGGGGAGCCACTTCCAACCTACATTTAGCAAGCTAACTCAAAGATGTGAGTTCCGGGCGTGGGACGGCCGTTCCTGGCCACGCCCTTCTCACGTGGACGTCCTCCTGATGTCATCACAACAGCTCTGTAACTTCTGCTTGGCTGGAGACAGAGCCACCTCGGGCCCTGCCCCAAGGCAGCACTTCCAGCTGCTCAGGAACTAGCAGCGGTCACTAGCCTCTGCCCATTGTCTGGAGAACGGGGAGGCAGCAGCGGGAGGGAGGGAGGTGTGCGAGAGCTTCCCTTTTTCTGTGTAGTTCTCCCTTTCTGCCTTTCACGGTTATTTCCATTAATTCCAGCTGCATGGGTCAGTTGGAGGCAAGGATGGGTAAAAACGCTGAAAATGGTTTAACTCTTCTTTATCAAGGTCCATTTTTTTCCTCAAGAAAAGGGCTTTGCACTTAAGAGCCTGGTCCGAAGGAACCTCCAAAGCCTGAGGGAGCCCACCATTGCTTGGGAATCATGCCCCTCAAGCTGCGCTTGTCCTGGGTCACCGCGACTCTGGCAGCGGCAGGTCAACTTTCCTCACCAAAGGCTTCCACATGCTCCACCCCATGAGGAAGGACCTACCTCGACCTGTTGGGCAAGCTTACTGTGATGAATGGCCTGTGATAGACACAACTACACCTTTATCACGGGATTACTCTGCCACAGACTACGGGTATTACCAAAGATTGGGAGAACACTTACAAACCTGGTAGTATTCCCCGGAAAAGAGATTCCCAAACCCAGTTCTTAGAGTAGACAACTTGCCTTTGTCAGGGTATCTGAGGATACCATTCAACGTCCACTTGGCCTCACTTGTTTCTTCTGCAACCGCTGCTCTTGGGACTAGTTCCTTGTGGAGTGTGACCAGCATCAACGGCCTACAGAGCCCAGAGCAGGGTCCCCAAGTCAGCCTCCATGTAGCAGTCAGCACAGGAAACCAGCTTCCGGTCTCCAGGGGCTGAGGGGATGACCAGGAACCTGCAGGCCAACCTGTGGTCATGGGAGGAGTACACTGCCTCTTTCTCCCAATGAGCTTATCTCAGGCCGCCCCAGGGGCTTAGACCCAGAAGCCGGCCCAGCTCAGCACCGCATCCCTGCAGGCAGCTGGCCGCAGCCTGTTTCTCTCCCCATGCTGCACTCCGGCTCCTGGGTTGTACCCTGCCACCCATCATCTGCACTTCAGCCTCGCCTCCACCACCGTATCTGGTTGCACAAAACCCAAGCAGACACAGAGCCTGAGTTTAGCTGTCTCCGGAGTCTGACTGGCTTTTCGTTTTGTCACGTTCTGAGACAAAGAGCAGGGCAAAAATAATATTCAGACTATCAATAATTAACAGCAAAAATATTTGTTCTCAAGAGTATAGAAATAAGTGGCTTTCATTTTGTGGATGAAAGAGAAGGAAGGAGCAAGAGGAAATGAGGGGTGGGAAGAGGAGAGGTCAGAAGAGGAGCGGAGACCACAGGATCTGTCTCCCCATCACTCCGCACTCGAGCCCGCAGCCGGGCTGGCCGGGCCCTGTCTGCGTGGCCCGCGGTCCTGCCGCCCTGTGACTCTGTCCCCCTCCTCCTTGCACAGTGGGCTTGCTTGGCTTTGTCATGTCGTCTCTTCTCCCCTTCCGAACTCATGGGTGCACAAGATGTTCACTTTCTTGCAGTCAGTGAAGCCAAGCTTATTCCTGGTGTGATGACAACCACATACACATGGACCTTCACGTATTAAAAACAGAAAGTGATCATCTTTCTCCAGGGCCAACTTCATCCCATCATTTGCCTGAGGAACCCAGTTCAGCACTCCACCATTCCATACCCTCAGCCTGCCCCCTCGTGAACCTCCATGTGAGAGTCCCTGGGAGTTACGCTGAGACTTGCCCATCTCCTCCCATCTAGATCCTAAGGGCCTCTGCCGTTGCTCCACCCAGCACCCCTTCTGCCCAGTGCAGCCCCAGGCTCGGTGCCTGCTTTGTCCTCCTGGGACCTTCTGCAGTGACTCAGTGGGGCTGCAGTGTGGCTCAGCACTGGGATACTTTCCTGTACACACATCGCTGCAGAATACTGCAAAGGAAGGGTCAGGTAAGGTGACAGGAAAGCACCTTAGCAAAGCGGTGGTTTGTTAGTCTGAAGCTGAGGCCAGAGCCTCTTGGAACTGAACTGTCTTCCTCTTCTTGGGACCTCAGTGTGAGACACACCCACAGATGGAGCTTCCTTCCCCCAAAAGTGCTACTCCTACCAAAAGGTAACTTTTGTAGAATTCGTGGAGAGGCTGGGGCAAGATCATAGAAGTTCAAGCCCAGCCTGAGCAAGTTAGCACCTCATGGAAATCCTGCCTCCAAATAGAACATTTTCAAAGGGGCTGGAGATGTAACCAGGGAACAGGTCCTGGGTTCAATCCCCAGTACTAAGAAGAGAAGAGGTAAGGACGGATGAGGGCAACTTCAGGGCTCTCATGTCTGGGCCTACTCAAAATCATCACCTCAAACAACTCTCAGGCCCAAAGGGCGCCTGTGGGGATAACACACTGTGGCCGCCTGCAGTCACATTCTGGGGTGGCTGTCCTGAGCCCCACCTGCAGGCTGACGCTGCTGCTCTGTGCTCCTGCTTTCCTCACAGCGGCCCTGGCGCACAGCCTGCCTCAGCACCTATCCGGAGCCCAAAGCACAGAGGAACTGGCTGACTGCTTGGGGTGAGGGCACGGATCTCCACGAATTGCCTTCGTTTCTTCTGGACGGAAATCAGATAAAGTCTTTAAATACTAGGCAAAGAAACTCTGTAGTGGCGAGGGATGCAGCTCAGTGGCACTGTGCCTGCCTGGCAAGTGCAAGATCCTGAGTTCTGGAAAAAGAAAGAACTATTGCAATAACCTTGTTTTAGACTGAACGTACCCCATTAGAACTACTCATCGCTGGAGCCTGGAAATCTCTCATTACTGCCTTATTTCACTCTGTTCTACCCTGTTGGTGAATTTGCAGGGAATTCAAAATGATACCAGCCTTTGACAGATGGAATAGCAGGTGAACGGGCTGGAGGATCTGTCCAGCCCTGGCAGCTCTTTTTTTTTTTTTTTTTTTTTTTAGGTTTTTTGAGACAGGGTCTTGCTTTGTAGTTCAGGCTGACCCTGAGCTCAGTCTCCAACTCACATCACAGCAATCCTCCTGCCTCTGCCTCCTGAGTGCTGGGATTACAGGCGTGAGCCACCACGCCTGGCACTGTGGTAGGTGGTACTGGTTGCTGCTGGGTGTGAGTCTCCAATGCCCAGTATTGTACGTGGTTACCGGGGAACCGAACCCAGGCCTTCGCGCTTGCAAGACAGGCGCCGGAACCACTGAGCTAAATCCCAGGCCCCAGCCCTGGCAGCTCTTGCAAGTGAGGTTCAGGCTTGTGCACCTTCCTCTCACGGCTTTCCTCGCTGCCACTGGGCTCTGCTGTCTTCCTCCTCCTCTATCCTGGCTGCCCTGTGCCATCGCCTTGCCAACTGGTAGCCACATCCAAAAGAGAGAGGGAAAGAAATGCTTTCCAGGCTGCTTCAGCAGTGCAGCTTTCTCTCTGGAGCTCCGAGGATCACTGAGGTGGAGCCCAACCTTGCCTGTGGAAGCCACTCAATGGGCTTGGCCCCCAGCCCACCCCGTCCACTGTCCCCAGCACCAGCTGTCTCCCACATCCTCGGGAAACTAGTAGCAATGTCTACATCAGCGTATTTGCCTCCTTCTTATCAGTGAAGTTGTCCCCCCTCCCCCCCCCGCCCTCTCCCCTGGCACAGCCGTGGAGCCTGGTGTGGTGGGACGCTCCTAGAACCCCAGCTCTCTAGAAGACTACAGAGAATTGCAGACTGAATCTCAGCTGGGGCAATGCAGTGATTAAGCAAGATAACATAAACCATTTTTACGGGGCTAGGGAGGTAACTCACTCAGTACAAAGGCCCTGGGCTCGATTCTCAGTAGTGCAAAATAATAAAAAACTAAATAAAGCAACTAATCTTTGTTTATCAAAAAGGAACTAGATAGACAAGACCCGTCATAGACTCCAGAGTTAAACCTCCTCTCAAAAGGGTCATATTCTTCAGTGGCCAACCTATAGTGTGTATGTTGTTTTTATGACAAAAGATGTTAACGTAGGAGTTGGTTCTTTTAAGCTAAAAGCTCAGTGTTCAGGTTTAACTGTGGCGTCAGCACTCTGGATAAGTAAGTGGGTTTCGCGTTGCAGTTTGGGGGCTGGTATCTGAAAGGTCAGTCCATGGCGTGGAGCGTGTGCTCTGCGCATGTGCATACCACAAGGGTGCTAATTACACGTCCTTTGTTTCATATGGTTCTGTTTTATGTTATGCTGTTAGGCTCTCAGCAAATTTCCAGAACACGTTATTACTAACTATGGCCACCGCGCCGTCTGTGAGATGGCCAGGACAACTCAGACATTTGATGACTCAGGTGTGGGCCCTTTGATCAACATCCCTACTCGGACGCCCTGGTCGCTGGCCCCGCCCTTCTGTTCTCTTCCCGGTGAGTTTCACGGTTTTAGAGCCTACGTGGGATTCGAATATCGGATATGTCCGTGTTGTTTCCTCTCACGTCCTTCACGTTCATCCCCTGCTGGCCCACTGTGGGATTCACTTCCTCTGAGGCTGAGTGACCTTCCAGGGAGTGTGCTGCTGGTTTCTCCCCACATCCCGTGGCGCCTATTCTGGCGTCCTCCCGCTGGAGATGTCAGCACAGGACACCGCCCTCCGCAGCACAGGGCCTCAGCTTGCAGGGATCACGGCTCTTGGAGCCTCAGAGCGGCAGGCAGCTCTCGGCTGGAGCCAGGCCTCCGGTCTGTGCGGCATCTCAATCCCCAGCTGTCTAGCCCTGGGCGAGATACTTCCACGCCCTCTATTACAGCCTTTGATAATCACTGATGCTCGTAAAGACGCAGTGAATCATCCAGCAAAACTTAAAATCTGCTCAAAAAGTGCTCTATTTAAGACAGAAAAATATAAAACACATTCTAGAAATATTTATATCTAAGATAGTTTTCAAATGTTGCTGCTTAAGACTAAGCTTTGATTATGGGAAAACATAGTTTAGATGGGGTGCATCTCTCCCCAAAACAACTATGTAAGGAACCCTGAGTATTAAATCCGGAGAAGGAAATTGATCATGGACGAGAGGTCTGATATTCAGAGGAAGACCCAAAATGGCCCTACCGCCACATGCACCGCATGAGTGCCTCCTGTGAGAACTCTTCCTTCCTAAGCACCTGTGTCAGTAGGTGAAATTGAAGATAAAAATTACTTTTGGGCAAAGTTATCACAAGGCTTAAGGAAATAAGGTCAATGCAGAAGGCTGTGTTCGCACAGCGTGGGGGATGGGAGACGTGCTGTAAACAACCGAGCTGTGGATGTGGCCCCTGTGGCCCGGGACTGCTGACGCTGGGCGGACGGAACCCAACTCACCCGCCTGTTGGTCGCATTAATTTACACAGGCACAAAGAAACTCGGGGAGGAAAGAGAACTTTCCCTGTTTCCATCCAAAATTATTAAACTATGGCAGATGAGGCAGGCTCAGTGGTAAAGCATCTGCCTAGCACATAAGAGGCTCTGATGGGTTCAGTTGCCAACACTAGAAAGGTTCAGTTGCCAACACTAGAAACAATGTAATAAAATACAATTAAAATGAAATAAAATTGGAATTGGGTGAAAAGCACTAGTGAAGGGTTGACCATACAGAGTTCAGGACAATAAGCTCCCTGAAAGAGAATTCTCCCTAGAAAGAGGTAAACCTCTTCCTTGTTAGAGGGACGATGGCCTCACCCATCACCTTGGTTCAATACTTAGCCAGGGCGGGTGGTTGGGACGTGACATGGGAGCGCTCAGAGGAAGGAGCTCATGAAGTCATTCGATGTACACGGAGCTCGTCCTCAGCAGTGATAGCAGCAGAAGGATAACTGTAAATTCTCAGCAGAATAGAAAGGATCTAAAGAGCAAAAATCAAACGAAAGAAATAATAAAGGTCTAAGAAGAAGAAAATTGGACAGTAGTGGATTACATATTTAAATACTGAATTACCATGGAGGTAGATAATAGATACGTGATAGAGAGATGATACATACATAGAGACAGACAGACAGACAGACAAAAGAGTTGCACAGCTGGAGTCCCACCTACCTCAGCTCCCTCCACAGAGGTCAATAGTAAGTCAGGAGTGATTTCATCCTAACCTGAGTGTCAGGTTCCTGCCACCTGGCCTCACTGGATGAACCTATTTTGTCAGAAGCAATGGCTGTGTTGAAGCCCCCCATAACAGGATGACTGGCCCAGCTTTCTTCCAACTTTTTGTCTCTCTCACCCACATCTGAGCCAATAGATCTTCTCTACCGTAAGAATTAAGTGTGAGCTGAGGCACTGCGTGAGCCCTGTGTGAGCCCTGGCCCTGCGGTGTGAAGTCCTGGGTTTAATGTCCAGCCCTGACACACAAAAAAAACTTCATAATCCAGCCACTTCTCACTTCACCTTGACTGAGGCGCACCTCTCCCTTGTTC
>PVIR01025009.1:0-25277 GCA_004026965.1 Petromus typicus | reverse complement strand
AAGGAGGTGAAAGACCTCTACTCTGAAAACTATAGCACTCTGAAAAAGGAGATAGAAGATGATATCCAAAAATGGAAAGACATACCTTGCTCCTGGGTAGGAAGAACCAATATTGTCAAAATGGCTATACTCCCAAAACTACTCTACACATTCAACGCAATGCCGATTCAAGTCCCAACAGCATATTTCACAGATCTAGGGACAGAAAGTTTTTAAAGACAGTGATAGTAAGCTTTCATTGTGACAGAAATATACATTACCCCCAAGGACATTCATAGGACATTTTCTTGTCTTAGCAAGAAAATTTCATCTTCCTTTTCCCCACTTTTTTTTATTAGTGTATACTGGTGATTAAGTCAATGTATTTCATTTTGGCAAATTTGTGCATGTACATAGCGTACTTTATTTATTTCCATCACCTTTCTCAGTCTCCCTCAAAGTCCCATATATCATCCAGGGGTTCAGTGTGTAATGTGTGCACGCCCCCTGTTGCCCTCTGCATTACCTCCTCTGTGGTCCTCCCTTTGTCATCTCTTCCTCTTGTTTAGTGCTAGTCCCTTTTCTGCTTTATTGTTTTTTCTTTTTTAGATTTCACAGAGTAGGGAGAATATGCCATGCATACGTCTAGATATTTTGCCCACTTATTGACTGGAATATCTGATTTTTTGTGTTACAGTTTCTGAGTTCTTCATGTATTCTAGATACCAGTCTTCTGTTGGAAGAGAAACTGGTGAAAATTTTCTCCACTTTGCATTTTGTCCTTTCACTCATTGACTGTTTCCTTGCTGTGCAGAAATGTTTTAAGTTGATATACTACTATTTGTTGATTCTTGCTCTTGTGTGTGTATTATTAGAGGTCTATTCAAGAAGTCCTTGCCTGTGTCTATGGCTTTAATTTTTTTCCCTTACACTTTCTTTCAATTCCAAAGAGAAATTTCACTACCTTTTCTGTCACTGGATATAAAACTATTACTTCAGGGGCCGAGGATTTAGCTCAGTGGTTCCAGCATCTGCCTGGCAAGCATAAGGTCCTGAGTTCAACCCCCAATTATCACATACAACATGGTGGCTCATGCCTATAATCCCAGCACTTGGGAGGCAGAGGCAGGAGGATAGGAAGCCTGGGCTACATAGTGAATTCAGGGCCAGTCTGAATTACAAAGCAAGACACTGTTTCAAAAAAACAAGCTAAGAGAAACAAAGCAAAACAAACAACAAAAAACTACTGTTACTTAGGCAAATTTTTGCACCCATCTTCAAAAGATGGAACTCATCTTGTTACTCATATAGATATCTAAATAATTAACAATGACTCACATTAACTTGCAATTTGGGGATTTTTAGCTTACTGTAATCTTAAAACAGACCTACAGAAAAGCAGAAGAGCAACATACTTTGGCCTAAGCAGCAGCTTTAAGAGCCTTCAAATCCTGGGAAGGTTGTTCGGAGGAGGACAATGAAGTATTCCAATTTTCTTTTTTCAGTCTTAACTGAAACATACTCATTTTGTGTTAGAGCTGAGGTGAAGATGATCTGGTGCATCTTAGTATTCAGAATCTGAGCTGTTGGAGCCTTGAAAAAGATCTCTTTGAGGGTTTATTTGCAGACGATGTTTGTATCACTCAGTTCTTTATTTAAATGTCTCATAAGTAGAAGAAAAGGTATTTCAGAGATACTGATGCTGTGCTAATTTGCTACTCCACATTGCTTAGCCTGTTACCATTTGATAGTTATCCAACAAGTTCTGGTCAGTTGATTGTGGGGAAAGCAGTATGTGTCTCATCAGGCCAAGGCATAGAAAATTCAGTGTCTTCCCTCAAGCAATCTCTTTTCCTGGTATGAGAATGAGGAGACTTACAATCCAGGTGGGGTAGCTAGAAAACATTAGTTCTGTTAGTTTCCATTCCACATGACTGTATAGAATACAGTGCTCTTCTGACCCATAGTGATACAACATGAGTGAGAATCAGCCTTTCTATTATTAAGCTATTGAGATTTTTTTCTTGTTTATTGTATACTTACAACAAACCTAACCTATCCAGACAAACAAAAGGAAACAGTATTAACATTTAATGAATACCCACTTTGTACCCTACATTATACTAGGACCCAAGTGGGATCAACTTTTCTACTTTTATTTATTTGTCACAAAACCCTTATAAAGGTTGGAAACACCAGATGGGACAGAAAAACAAAGGTAAAGTGACATAGTTATAACCTTCACAATTGCTTCCACCCTGCCTCTTCTGCAGTGCCATATATACATGCTAAAGTATGTAGACCTGGCTTCTGAGAGGCACATATTATTTACTATACAGAGATATTAACATTGATTAGGTCAGTGACTGCAGAGCCAGGGCAAGACATTTTGGAATGAGCCAAATAGATTTGTGCCACAAGGAATATTCAGTTCTCATCCTCTAGAGCTACTTGTGTTTTTCTTGCAAATTGCATATGACTCACTTTGACTTATAGGAATTACATTATTTAGCCTCACTATTGAGTATTGTTCATTCTTGCTAATAATTAGAGTGAAAAATGGAAATATTATGTATTCAGAGTATATCAAATTAAGAACCACAGAGAGGGGGTGAATAGGGATGTGTTTACCAAATCAGTGTATATATGAGGCTCCCTCAGGTGAATTCTGAGCATGCAGTCAAATTCTTCACAGTATATGAAGACCCCTGGAGAGGGAGTCAGTATACCCGTGTTAAAATTCAGACTTGTTGTTAGCTGTCCAGTTAAAGTGCTTAATTGGGGCATGGATTTCTCAGCTGTACATTGAGTTGAGATTAAACTTATTTTATGTGTCTGTTATAAAATTATGGAGTTACATATATATAAAAGTCTGACATATATAGTAAGTACACATTATGGAGACTCCATTAACCTTTTAGAGTGCATGGAATACATTTCCCCATTAAGTCATTCCATTTAAAACAATGACAATGTTGAATTCTAATAAATAGGTGTGAGCATGGGTTAGATGTCAGAAAGAGCCATCTGGCTTCAAAAACATCTCCAAAAGGGGAAAGTTGACTTTGTGATTTCAAGAAGTTTCAGGGTCAGGATTTGTGTTTGTCAGGTTAAAAAAACTCTAAGCTGGCAGTATGCCAGAGTCAATCAAATTCAGGGACTAATTCATATTAGCAAATCTCACATGCCACTTATGGAGATGAATAGAAACTTACTAGAGTTTATTAATTTCAAAGAGAAAAAAAAAGCTGCTAGGCTGCCTGAATGTCACTGTGTTCTAACCAGTTTATTATCCCTTGGTACAGAAATTATAAGAGGAGTCAAATGATAACTCTAAGCTTACTTCTGTCTGAGTAGCCTTCATTATGTTAGACAACCACAAAATCTGTTTTTCTTAAACTACCAAAGGCAACTTATTTCCCAAGTTTGTGTCCATAATGAGTGGTATTGAGGAACCCAGCCTGACTGAGGGTCTGTCACCTTCCTGGAACTGATCCAGCAAGGGATAGGAATGATGAAAGGACCTCGCACTGGCTTTTAGAACCTTTTACCAAGATGTCCCATACATTCCTTCTCACTTTTCTTAGGCCAGAGTAAATCACATTGCTACATGTAAGTTTGTGGACATGGTATGCACACTTCCCATGGATTCTAGAGGAGTATGGAACATGACACCAGTGCTTGCACCTGTTGATTATACTTAGTACATCAAACTTGGTACTTCCTTTTATCAGCGGGGTGTTCATTGCAGAGTTTGGATGTTTAATGCCCTCATACCCTGAAGCCAGCTGTCTCTTTGGCCACATGAAAGATGTAACTGCCCATAGTTAATATCTTCATCAAGTTTGGTTGACAGGCATCCTCCCTAAAGCAGGCTTTGCACTCCAAACACGGCTGCCTTCACTGGTTAACCAACCCTCTACCACATAGGCCTATTCTGTCCTTACACCAACTAATTCCTTCATTCAGAGAGCATTCAGGTTTTGAAGATCCAGAATCTCTTCATCTTCTTCAGATGATTTCAACTCACTCTCCCTTTGGGACGATTCATTGAGGGTGCTGGTGATTGAATGTAGGACCTGGTCCATTCGAAGCACTCGCTCTACCACAGAGCTCCACACCAGACCTTGATCTGATAAACCTTGATTGTAGACATTCACTGTGTTGAGTATTTTCTTTTCCTTATTTTGTACTTCAGAGGCACCTAATTGTTCTTCCTGTCTTCTATCCACCTCACTCCCCCAGTTTACTGCCTACAAATTCTAAAAGGGTTTTATATAACTCTATAATGATACATCTGTGTCAGAGTTTTGGAAGTTAGTTAAGAATATTTGGGGGACATCACATCCTCTTCCTACTTAATGTGTGCGTTTTCATGCTTCTAATTGTGTCAGAATGACTGTGCAGAAAATAATTTCTGCCTTCTCAGTTGTCCGGCCCGAGTTGTATTCTGTTCAGAGACTAATTCTAAATGGAATTCAGTTGTATTAAACTATTGCATGCTGCTATTCTACTGTAAGTATTCATCAATGTATAGTTACCTGCAAAGTAACAAAATCCCTGTTTGTATGTACATCTTGTTGGTCCAAACATTTTGGCACCTATTTGATTGAATACTTTTTTCTTCATGTTTTTAAATGTATTCACTGTCTTAAAAATTGAAAATGGCTCTATATGACAAGTATAGTAGTCTCTTCTAATAAAATATTTAGCAAATGATATCGTCAGCAGAGCAATTTTTTTCATTTTGTGTTTTTCATTGTTCATTCATCTTGTTCTGTGTTAATTCATACATTGAAAAGATTTTAGAGCCACTACTGTGATAAAGCCATAAACTTTGGGAAGCAGATTAGAAATTAGATGTTCTGCCCTCAGTGAACTTTTATGGGGAGAGATAAAGAGAGACATATGTCCATACAATAAGTAGTGAATGAAAAATAAATGAGAAGAAAAGAAAGTTTTGTATGGGCTTAATTCAGAACTAACCAATCTCGGGCATTTACAATACTTAAGGTTGCTGTTAGATTTTCAAAGAATTGTCTTTGAGATAATCTCATATAATGTGCTCAAGAGTTCTATGGAAGTTAAGCATATACACTTTTACAGATAAGCCCCTACAAAAATGTTTTTATGGAAATTAAATATTTGCTAAAGATTTGAATATCTTATTGATAGAATCTACAGTTTTTCTAAAATGTTCTCATGCTATAGATTTATCCTAAATCATGCATATATAGTATGGAGACTTTTGTCTGAATCCTTTGGCATTACAAATTGCAGGAATGTACAGGTACTCTGAATTGGCAAAAGTTCTCCTTTGACAGGTTATAGTATAAAAAAATAAATAGCCGACACTTTTCTGGTTAGAAGCAGCTTAAAAAATTATAATCTGGATTGCATGTGTGTTTGTCCTTTTTGTTTATTGAGCTTTGCTAACAGGTATGTGGTGTGGTTGTTTTTCTTTCTGCAATACTCTTTTTAAAATAGATAGGTTTTATTATCTACAAAATATGTTTCTCCTTGGTTTCATTGCTCAGATTATAAAGGAGACATTATAAAGGTGCTAAGTGAATGAAACAGGAGGATCTCAAGTTGAAGCCCAGTCTGTACAACTTCATGAGACCCTGTCTCAAAGTAAAAACCTATAAAAGAGTGTGGGATGGGTATAGCTCAGTGCCATAGCCCTGGGTTCAGTCACTAGTGTTATTAAAAAAAAAATCCTGAAATGATCTGAATGTAAATGAAAGTAAAAAATAAATTAATGTAATGTAATGGACAAATGTACTTTAAGCCAAGGAGGCTGAAGTAAAGATGACGAAGAGTCTAGATATTCACATAAAACACTAAGGACAAACATAGAGGAGTTTATTAAATTTTCTGTCTGATCCTGAATTTTATAGAAGAAATTCAATAAACTTGCATTGTTCATGTTAATTCAGGGTGAGACAAGTTACTTAATAGATGGTATTGACTCTCAAAGATTTTACAGTTCTTGGAGGAAATAGCAGCATAAATAATTTCAGTAGAGTAGAAAAGAGGCTATGCTTGAAGATGTTTGGGAAACTGAGAACACAGAAACAGATATAAGGCTGGTATTGGAAGTTTGGACTAAGATTTAAGGGCAGGTTGTAGAAGAAGGAGAGAAGGCTGTTTTTAGGAAGACACTTCTGAAATAACTCTTAAAGACTGAAAATTAGCCAGCAAAGAGAAGAGGAAAGGGCATTCTGGGTAAGGAGAATGTTGACTACTATCGACTGGGTGATGCTGTGGTGTTGCTTATACTGTGTACTGTTTCCTGTGCATTATCTTGAGCACTGCTCTGTGATATAGGCACCACTAGTTTCTTGTTTTCCGACAATGAGGCAAAGTAAGATGAGAGAGAAGCTGGTATTGTGTATCTCATAGTCAAAGAATCAAGTCCACACAAGAAGCCTCTGAGTGCAAGAATAATTGAATGATGCAGAGTTAGATAATAATTGAGATGAAGAAGAAATAGACTGAGAAAAACAGTAATGCTTGGAAATCAATGAAATTATGGAAAGAAACTATAAAAGAAGAAAGGCAATTAGCAATCACAGTAACAGTAAAAATATATGTGATAGGCAAAATATTAATTATTGTAACATTAATGATAATAACATTATTTATTGAGTGGCAGCACATAATCATATGTAGTTCAACTACAAGGATACCTGTCATGGGATTAGTACTATCTCAGCTTTCTTTTATAAACTTATATTTAACTTACATCTTTCTGAGACTAGATCCTATTTGCTGTGACAGAATTATAGTCAGACCTTGCTGTGTTTATCTAGTCTGGGAGGCATATTTTCATCTAAATCAAGGAGACTAATCACGTATATTGCCTGTTCCTCTGATAAAAGTCAGAGTAAACAGCATTAGCCCAAAATGTGGGAGATTACTGAGGGATCGTAAATAAAGACAGACTTTATTCTCCAGCTGCAGAGCAAAAGTCATTCCCTTTGCTGCCTCTGTAGATAAGACATAGCAGCATAATGATAGTGTCAGTTTGGGGGTAAAGGAAAATACTTTAAGACTTTAGAATCCTTGTGATTTTTTAAAAATGAAAATGATAGGTTTTTATATTGCTATGAAATTTCTAAGGAATATATGATGTCCCATTTAAAATCATTTTTATTCTGTTCTATATGACCATGAAATAATATATAAGAGGAGAAGGGTATAAGCAAAATATTTCTTAACTGAGCTCTTCAAGAAATATACATAATGGAGAAACCAGAGTGACACGATTCTGTGCTCCAAGGAGAGAGTTGAGTGAAGGAGTTATGTTCCAGCACAAAATCATGTTTGCTATTTTCATCCCTTACGTGCCAATAGTCTTGCTTCTCCTTACGATAAATGTTTCTCTTTATGGCATTTATGGCATACAACTTTCATTTGTTTATATTTTATAGGAAGTTGAAGGCTTGTAATGGAGATGCATTTAAACTGTGCATTCCTATCTCACATATTGAAGTCCTACAATAATTTGCAAATTTTAAATTTGCTCTTATCATCAATTAATTTTTAAAATTTCTCTCTGACTGTCATATGTCTCCTATGTGTTCCTTCTGTCCATATGTTATTCTTGTAACAATCTATAGGAACTTTGTTTTAGGCTAGTTTCAAATTATAAGACATTTCAGAAAAATTTAAAGGCAACTTCTTCATCTGTTAGACTGTATCTTACAGAAAAGAAAAATTTTGTCTTTGTTTTCATTTTTTAGGAAACAGCAGGCTTTCAAATATATGTTAAAGGAATAATGATATTAATGGATTATAAATAAATGTTTTTTATCAGATCTAACTAGCTCTCAATAGCAGTAAAATGAAATACAAGAAAGATGTACCAGAGAGATTCTCCACTTATTTCAGTATTTCTTGACTCAAACAAGGTGGTCTGTAATAAGGAAATTTCCTAGCTTTGCTAGTGAAAAATAATTTATTGTAGATATGAAATAATATTTTCAAAGAGTTTGTTGCACTATAAAAATGTGGATGAAACGTAAAGGGGAAATTGTGGCAATGAATGTTTTGAGTAATGCCTAGAGCTTATAAGTAGATGTCATTATTAAAGAAAATAACTTTTCTTTAATGAAACCTATGTGCTTCGGACTGTGTACCAAGATTATTCTTGTATGTGTAGTGATTCTAGTGTCTTAGAATTATAATAAATAAGAGTGGTATTTTACCAGTTTGCACAAAAAATGCAATACTTATGCCTACTAAAAGTGAACATTTATATGTGCTAAAGCACCTAGGACAATTACATTTCATTATGCAGAAAGATGTGTTATACAGTTTACGTTTTGTAAGTCAAAGAATCAAGTTTGGGGAAAAACAGATCTAGGTAGCAGTGTAGCTGGGCTTTCTTCCTAGCAGGCAGGTCTTTATCTTTTTTTTTGAGATGTTTTACTGGGGAAAATTTTATATAATATATGTATGTGCATATATATATATATATATATATATATATATATATATATATGTGTGTGTGTTGTTAAAGGTGATTCTGTCTAATCTTGTGCAATCCTTGTTCTTTAAGATCTTGAATAAGTCATTTAATTCCTATTTTTCTCCTATAGTATTAAAATTGGATTATATTCTAGTTCATGAATTCCATTCTTAGTGCATTACTGTAACATCAACTAGGTTACTGCAGAAATGTATGCATAAGATTGCTTATATATTATATTTATTTAGAAAAAATTAACCAACACACTCAAGCCTACCAATAGAGCTGGTTTAATTACAGCAACCGTCATGTTGTAGTTACACACCACCAATAGAAATCATGATAGAAGCATTTTAATTAATATAGATATATAGAGGGAAAGTAAGGTACAAGAAAAAATTGTATAGTATGAATTGAATTTTTAAAACTGAATATTTGTAATTAATATGGATGGAAAATAATTGTGTGTCATGCACATTCCAAATATTCTTGCAAGTGCTCTAGAAGTATCATGTCAATTTTATATTAAGCTATAATAGGTGAATTACTGTCATTTTTACACTAAGACTGAACCACTGAGACATTAAATAACTTTCCCAAAAGATGCCCAGTTCATAATTCCTGTTCTTGAAGCTGGGTCTGTCATTTTTATCACTGTGATGTGCCAGTTCCTAAGAAATGAATAAGAATGAACAAAGCAATGCTGGTAGTGTCCATTTACTCATCTCTTGCTGATTACATGAAGAGATAAAGGTGGTGAATTACTCAGGATCCTGTCTTTACCTCTTACTGTGTGCTTCTCAGGGTCCTAGATCTCTCTAGACCTCAGTTTCCTTGGAGGATAAAGTGAATAATGGTTTATAGTGTGGGGAGGAGGAAACAAATATATGTGGAACTCAATATGGTACCTGGAATATAAAACTTATTTTTAAAATGTTAACTACTTTCCTCCTATTTCACAGTACCTAGAATACAAAGCTTTAATGCATATTTATATTTATTTATATTTGGATTCTTCTAGGTCACTATCCATATCTATCACTGCAGTATTCATAGTCTCCCAAGATTACAAATGATTTAATTTGCTTTTAAGTTCTCCCCACTGAAGGGTTAGAAAATACTATTTGAGTAGGCTCTCATATGGAATAAAACAAGCAAAATAAAACAGCTTTATTTATTTGCACTCTAATCCCCCAAGATTTTACAGTACTTTACTCTGAGTTATTTGGATAGCTTTGTCACCCTAGCATTATGGTTCTCAGTGGATTTGGCCAACGTGTTGCCATTCTGTGGAGGGAAAGAACAAAACATTTATTGGCCACTGAAAGTTATCATCCTCTTCAGACTGTACTTAGAAGTTTACACTGTTTTTATGTAATTTTTTAATAAATTATTCAAAAGCTACAAAGTACCATTTTAAAGCTTGATTCTAGGGTCTTTCATCCACTACTGCTTGCTGTCTGCCCACAAGATATCTATATTTGGTATCAACTCCGCACAGAAATTACCAAACTCTTAGTGAATTTAAACAGTGACGACTGACTGTCTCTCATGGTTCTCATGGCCAGCTTTGAGATGAGATAGCAGCGATGACGTGTCTATGTGCCATCTGTCTGAGGCCTCAACAGGAAGACACAAAAGGGGTGGGACTCTGGTGGCTCACCACTAAAGTTTATGGAGGTTGAGCCATCTGTCTGCCACATCCACTCGCTCTTGGGGCTACACGTTGGAAAAACTACATGTAGCTTCTCAACGTGGCATGGACCTGCTGCCACAAAGAGACTGATTTCCAAAGGCAAGTATCTCAGAGGAGACAGCCAGGCACAAGTCATGTCATTGTTATGATCTCTCCTCAGAAATCATGTAATATACTTTCGCTCTTCTTTTAAAAAGTGCTATGTGTATAAACTATAAAATTCTGTACACGCTCCTTATTGCTGATGACCAGCATATTTAAATTCAGGACTTTTCAGTGCTTATAATTTTCATCTCATTAACTTCCCAGAGTTTGAATTTTCTTCTCTGAGCAGTGGGTACAGCAATAGCAAGTTCAACATGGATTTGAAATAATGATGCATGGAAAAAATTGTGAAAAACTTCTTTTGAAAAGTTCATTATATTTCATAGGTATTAAAGATTTTTGTTATTTTAATAAATTTAGTTTATTAGTACATTTTAGGTATGCATTATCATCATATTCCTGATTGAGAATTTGTGCCTGTACATAATACATCTTGATTCTTATTTTTCCCATCACTCTGACCTCCCTTTGACCTCCCACATACATAAGCGTTGTTGCTATTTTTTTCTTTTTAGCATCAAACTTTTTTTCCCTTCTTTGATTTTCCTATTCCCATCCAGTTATCCTAGGCATTTTTAAAAATTACATGTTAAGACTTTTTAGTAGAATTTGTGTTTAGGAAAACTAATTTCCGTATGTCAGGTGATATCATGGAGTACTTAGGGGACTTGGGAATCAGATGGTGAAGTCAATTTCAGTCTTCACTCTGCCTGGTGAGCTCCTTTGTGGAGAGAATGGATTTGTGGCTGTATATCCTATTGCCCAGCATCTTTCAGCTTCATGCTAGTTCTTTTTGGTTAAATTCCCTGACTCACACTGAATGATGAGTTGTCAGTAGGTCTCAAAGAAAAGCTCTGGTTTATAGTATTTGCTCTTGTCCCAGATTTCAGTACTCCTGCCATGATAGATTTCCAACCCCAATATTTTAATAACTGGCTTGCAAAATAATTTTTTTTTTTACTTTCCAGGCACTGTTTTGACTTTGTCATACCTATTGGAAAGAATTAAATTTATGCATGTGCCAGAAAACATTTTTGGGACCTGACAAGATCCCCTGTGTGGGAAGCCTCCTGAGACAAGCCTCCCATGTAAGAGAGACTTTCCCAGTGTGGGCAGGGCCATGGTAGGCCGTCTGCTTTAGTTCTTTCTAAATTATCTTTACTTGAGAAAAACATATTACTGTTTCCCCTCTAACTCTGTTACTCTATGGAAGAAAAGGAGAAATATTTTAGAACAGCACATTTTGGGAAATAAGGGTGCCATTTTCACTTTTAAAAATGAGATGCCACACTACAAGATGTGCTGGAAGGATCAGAGATGGGAAATGATGTTGCACGTCCTCTATTGGAACAAAGCCAAGCTATCCCAGCCTATTTGGCATAGCCTATATAGAGTAACCTATGTGGTGACAACTTGTGAGAAATAAACACATGTTATATAGTCATATTTCACTTTTTGGTCATGTTTACCAGGTTTTATAGTCTCAGTAAAAAACATTCTTTCATTTTTCTTTATAACTGATGGGTAAATTTAAGTCATCTATTGGTTTGTTTGAACTTTATTTTTCATTTTGTTCATCTGTATCCTTGCCAACAGGAAGTAGAATGAGAAAGACAGAGCCCTTTTTTTTTTTAATAGTGGAAGGTTGTTGGTTAGCCATTTAGTATGACTTCCTTTAATTCAAGTGTATTTACTTAAATTTATCAACTATCAATAGGGCATGGTCTCCTTTCCCAAGAAGATTATGACTTAGAACTTGAACTCAGGCTATTTAATAAGACATAAGGCATCACTACTGTAAGCAATAGCAGCAGCAGTTAATAAAATGACCACATGTGCATTTATAATCTACTATGTACTGGCTAATAGAATCTAAACAGTTACTTGATTCCTGCTTTGTTTATAGGATAGAAAGTATACCTCACAAGATGAAGAAACTACTTTTCAAGTTTTAGTTACCTATGTGACAAAAACTGTGATTAAAATATACATTTTCTCAAGGCAGGGATTTAGCTCAGTGATTCCATTGCCCGCCTTGCAAGCACAAGGATCCAGGTTCAATCCCTGGTAACCACATACAACAAAGCCAGGTGTGGTGACTCACAGCCACCAGCAAGCAGTACCACACACAACAATGCCGGGCATGTTGGCTCATGCTTGTAATCACAGCACTCGGGAGGCAGAGGCAGGCGGATTGCTATGAGTTCAAGGTTGTCTAGGTACATGGTGAGCCCAGGGCCAGCTTGAACTACAAATCACGACCTTGTCTCAAAAAATAAATAAATAAATAAATAAATAAATAAATAAATAAATAAAAAATATATATATACACACACACACATATATATATATACACTATCTATAACTAATAGTATTTTCACGAGATAATTTTGTGAAGATTAGATAACAATCCCTGAACACCATTCGAAATTATTTAATACAAATGCATCTTGCATTGGGCACATCTATAAACTGGGTTATATATTGATTTTAATAGTGAAGATACATATATATATATATTTTCCCTGTAGTCCCATACTGGTACTTCTTACAGTCAGGAAAAAGCTAGAAATAACCATTACAATCCATGGAGACAAAACAACAGACTGCCCACTTGATGAAGAGGATCAGTAACTGAACTGTGAGAAAGATGAAGAATGGGAGGGATTTACTTAGTCACATCACATTTAGAAGCTGCATTGAATTTCATAAGGGTGTGTCCATTGCTACAATGTATCACAAATAGGAAGACAGACCTCTACCTCTTCTCTCTGAAATACTAGTGAAAGCCCCGAGCTACCAAGAATGGATAATGTAAGTGAATTTTTCCTAGACACAAAGATCAGCACTTCTTTCAATCATTGGAGAAATAATTGTTTTTAGGGTATAGATGTTGGCAATGTTTAGAAAAGAAATCCATTTTAAAAACTGTGTAATTCCATAATATCTGGTATGACTAGATTCTTTTTTTTTTTTTTTTTTTGAGACAGGGTCTCACTTTGTAGTTCAGGCTGGCCCTGAGCTCAGCCTCAAACTCATATCACAGCACCCTCCTGCTGGGAGGATGACAGGCGTGAGCCACCACGCCCAGCACTGTGGTATGTGGTACTGGTTGCTGCTGGGCGTGAGTCTCTACACCCAGTATGGTAGGTGGTTTACCGGGGATTGAACTCGGGTCCTTGCGCTTGCAAGACAGGTGCCTGAACCACTGAGTTAAATCCTCGGCTCATGACTAGATTCTTTATTTCACCCTGAAAGTACTCTGTATCATTTCCACAAAGAATAAAGAAGAGAGGAAAACCATGTGCCTTCAGAAAATTCCGTTGGCAGAGTTCTTTCAAAAGCCATTTCAAAGATCAGGCAGTATTGGTTAGTTGCGTGTTATTTTTCAACTGGTTCCTGAGAAATGGTTGTAGAATATTTACAGTAGAGCTGTTCATTCTTTTACTCATTTGATGTTACTTGGTAACAATGACATAATTTTTCTAAGACATGTATATTTATTTACAGCCTCTGTCAGTGACATCCACCTGGTGTTCATAGCAAACATTCAGTCACTGTTGGCGTCACCTGCCTTCTCCAGGCATGATGTCTTTTTTAAAAATTGATTTTATTGGTACATTTTATATAAACATTATGATCACAATCAACGTTGAGAATTTGTACCAGTACATGACACAATTTAAAAAAAAAAATCAAGTGTGATTTCTTAAGAAGGAAAGAACAACAGTATTGCTAACTTCAAAGCCTTGCCCCCAGAATATTTCTTCCTGTCAAGAGAGGGAAATGCTGTCAGATTCACCTAGGCTGTTTGTGTATGAGTCAGGCACTCATGGCCTCAAAATGTGATCCTCATGGTCAAAAATTCATCACAATCATTTCCTCAAAAAAACAAGTCCCCAAACATTCTTTACTGACGGGAAACTGTCCACTGCTGTAGACCTAATATTGGATGATAAAATTTAAAAATTGATCCTACCAAAAACTCATTCTGTAAACTTTAAAAAGTCACTTGACAGCTACAGATTTCTATCTCACCATTTGTAAAGGAGAGAAATTAGAGTAGATAGAACTCTAAGTTCATTCCCTTAACCTTTAGTTTTACTGTCAGTGTGACTCTGGGACATATTTTAACTTAGTTGAAATACTTTACATGTTATAAAGTTATAGTAGGTTTTTAGTTACACAAATGAGGTACTTTTTGATACTTGACTTGATATCCCTAATGACAAATACTTGTGGCAAAAGTAGGTGATGATCTCTCAAATTAACAGAGATTTGAAAATAAGTATTGATAAGAAAAATAATATAAAAGTGTATTTTTAGTATTTTAGTTGCTAGTACAACCATAGTCTCTCTCTACCTGACCTTAATTATCCTCCTCAAATTGTGCAGTCATCTACTTTTCTAAGTGCTACTTGAGCTGAATATCTGACAATTTGAACTACCCAGAGGCACAAAAATGGAAGGTGTTAAGAATGTCCTATCCTTGTCCTAACACTGCATATGTTAATTGATTTTAAAATGTCTGTCTATCCCTTCTTTGAACTTTCAATTGCTTACCCATTATCTACAGAATAAAAAAAAAAAATCAGCATATCACAAAATTCCTTCCTCACTGGCCCTCTGTCAAATTTCCCACCTGCCTTTTCTACCATGCCTGCGTAGACCCTGCGGCCCCTGCAGCCCCTGTGAACTCCTTTCATCCTTCAGCCTGTGAGCCCTTCTTGTGCTTCTGTTCACAGCTCACAGGGAGTGTGATCCTTGCCAGTTTCATGTATAGATGTCTTACCTATAGATGTATCCTTCCTGCTGGAGTGTTGTTCTTTGTATTTTTTCCTTACTGATTTTTAGTCAGCCTAATTCTCAATTTACTGAAGTATTCACTCCTTCCAAACTCCAACACTTATACCACTGAGAGGCAGTTATTAGGTAGTATATATTCCTTCCCTGTTAAATATGGACTCCTAGAAAAGGGAAGCAATGACTTGAATCTTTTTGGGACTTTAGCCTCTGATATGGATGACATGGAAAATTCTTGTGAACAATTATAAAAGTAAAATGAACAAAAGAATGAATGTCTACTGTATCTATATGTCTTCTGTGAAACTCCCCTTAGTTTACCATCACCAATACCCAGGCCCCTAAATTCCTATTATTTCCATGTTACTCTTAGTCATTATTTGCCAACATTTACTTTTAATGCATTTCAATTATTCTTTGTAATAGTATTTTCTCCATATTTCATATGCTGTCACATAGCTCTGCCTATGAGACTGTTCAATAAAGTGCAAAAATTTCAATGTGAATGTTATTTGTTGTGTACTCACGCCTTTTATATTCATATTATCTATTTTGTCTATAATTAGCTGCTAAAAATCATTTTGCTAAGGCAACCAAGCAGAAGTCCCGGATAAATATTTAATGACAGTAATGTTGATTCAGTGCAATGTACAGAATGAGAATAAACCAATTTCTACCATTGTGCAGTGTAAGCCTTCACTGTGGATTTCTGCCACTGAAATAATTCCCATAGAATATTCCACTCAGGCTTTAAAGGTTTAAATGATTTCCTGTATTTCAACTTTAATCCAAGGCCATGGAAGTCAGTCACCAGGCTTTGGTGTGCCATCAACCTAATGTTTCAGGGATAGTGATGGACTGTCCCGGGTCTCAGGTGCAGTTTTTGGGTATAAAGGACATTTGGTGGGGGGCATTTACATCCATCTTTTATCATTTTACTCTGTTCTTCCTCAAAGTTTCCCTCCTCCTTGAAATCTACATCAGATTTATCTTTCGAAACCTCTTCTTTATCTTACTCCACCAGAATAAAACTTTCAATGTTGGGTGTATTGAAGCAAGAGCAGTAGTAGGATGATTAATATTATGGGGACAGACACATTAGTCACTCAAGAAGTATTTAGTCAGCCTTTACTTGTAGCCTTTTAATGTGCTAAGAATCAGGAAAGACTGATTTGGTCCTTGCCTACGTTGAGGAAGATTCACAGAGGAAATGTCATTTCAGCTGGTACTTGAAGGTAAGCTAGGAATTTATTACTTGACTCCAATTTCCTAAGAACTTATATGTCTGTCAACTGAGCTCTTCTTTGTCTAGAGAATAACTGAGCGAATCTGGAAGCCTCGGTGGAAAGAGTAAAAATTTAAAACACAATGGTAAAAGAAAACCTGAAACTTGATGTAATGAAAGAAAGTTTAAAATTGTATGCATTTTACAATTATTTTAATACATACTTG
Source organism: Petromus typicus (assembly GCA_004026965.1). Lineage (NCBI taxonomy): Eukaryota > Metazoa > Chordata > Mammalia > Rodentia > Petromuridae > Petromus > Petromus typicus. The sequence goes on along the minus strand of PVIR01025009.1, from coordinate 8,766 downwards.
GTAAATTTGATTTCTTTTACATAAAAAATTGGGATGTATAATTCTAAAGCAAGAGCTACTAAAGCAGGTCTTGATTTAATCAGAAGGATAAAGACCCAGATATGAATAAAATTGAAAGTGATGTAAGGGTATTAGTCTTAAACTCTAATGCCAGTTCTGGCTGTAGCAGGAGTTCAAGGCAAAGCTATAAGTATATGGTAATTGAAGTTTTCAGCTGGAGTGTTAAGTCAGTGTAGCATGGATATGTATGTGGGAGTTCAGTGTGAGCAAGAGACGTGCACAAGGAGGATTACTGTTGATTCTTGCTTGACTGAGTTTAAATGGAAGGGACAGAATAGAGAATGGGAAAATAAGAATTCCTGTCTTCCTTTGGGAAATTCAGAACTAGCCAACAAGATCCAATTAACACACATAGAAGTCAAGGGACCATTTTATGCTAATTTAACCTACTTATTTACATACGCACTAAACCTAAAGTTGTCCCCTCCACGCATTAAGGCATCCCCAATTTCATCTGATGTTAATTGGTTTCTATATGATAAGACACAGTAAAATAGAAAAAGAGGGTAAAATAACATTTATTGTGAATATGCTCACCACCATGGTAATATTTTTCACTTATTTATATTTATCCTATAATGAACCTTCAATGTAGATATTCTGTTAAATTGAAAAAATGTCCAGCTTTTTATCAGACTAATTTTCATACTTAGTGAAATGTGGATAGAACAGAATAATGAACATTCTCTAACTCAATAATTTGCTAACATTATACCAAACGTGTATTACCTATCATTTTATATATTGAATTATCAATTTTAAATATATTCATTGTAATTAAGAAGGTAGCTAAGTTTATATTTCCAGAACCATGTAACAGTAAGTTATAATTGCGGTGATATCAGTATGCATTATCATTAAAATTGTTACGGCATCAACACATAAGAGATGATAAAATCATTTGCTATTATTATTTAATATCCATTTCATATTCTGCAACTGTCCTCCCAAAATTGTTTAATTTTTTCCAAAAGATCCGATTATAGTTTATGCATTCTATCTTTCTCCTCTTTACTTACCCCTACCTTCTTTTTCTCTTTGAATATTTTCTATTTATCAGTATTTATCCTACATTTCAGAACTCATTTACATCTTCAATTTCTCCTACCAGAGAAAATATATATTTACACACCTGTTACCTATTTATTTCACTTATGATTATATCCACAAGGTATGTGCATTTGAATATAAATGACTCAAATTTATCATTCTTTATGGCCAAATAATATACCATTTTATTTTTAAAAACACATAGTCTATCTAGTCACCAGGTGATGGGTATTGGATTGTTTTCAAGATTTGGCTATCACAAACTGAGCTGCTATAAACATCGGTGCACATATGTCTGTATGATGTGAATATTTTAATTGTTTCATGTGTATACCTAGCAGGGGAATAGCAGGGTCAAATGAGACTTCCAATCCTAGTTTTTTTGAGGAATCTCCACACTGCTCTCCACAGTGGTTTCCCTAGTGTACCTAATCTTTATTTTTGATGCTGAAGTATTTATTTGATTTGACTAGGTAGAACCTCTTCACACTGACTTCCATATTTTGAAATATGTCCTGCTGCAGATATAGAATACATCATTTCTTCAAGGAGTCCTGGTTTCTTTCAGTAGAAACTCATAAATATGAACCAAGATTTTGTTACTAGCAACACTCATGTTTGCTGGGATGCTGCTAATTCTGAGGCCTTTTTTTTAACAGTCATAGATTGTATGTGTGTGGGAGTGTTGATTGATGTTGTGATTCACATGTAGAAAATCCTACCATATTAAAAACCATATATATGCATATATAATAAGCTAAGTTTAAAAATAAAAGAGTTGATCCTGGGAACATAGATTTCACAATAAATTTACTTTTATTATTTTTTGCTCTATAATTTGGCATTTCTTCCCCATATTATCTATAATATACATGTTTATCTTTTTTATTTTTTGCTCCAAAGTCAACATTTTGCTACTTTGTGTTTTAAAATATACTAAAAGTCATTTCATACCAGCTTATTCAGGTCTTTTTTTTTTTTTTTGTATCACACAGGATTCCATTGCATTGGTGACCGATGGTTTATTGAACAGGTCACTCACTGGATGTATATTTGAGATCCTTGAATAGTTTGCTGTTATATGAAATATCATTCATAAATAGCATGATGGACATGCTATTTTTTATAGAGGCTTAACTATAGAGGGGATTCCTTAAAATGGGATCCAGATTGCAATGAGTGCACATAGGCAGTTTTATTATATATTATCAAATGCATTCACCTGGGAATCCTAATATTTTGTGCCAATGTATTAGAAAGCCTGACTTTTCTCACTAACTGCATGGGACCAAATGTTAATATCTTGGCTAGCCTGATACCATGAAAGTGTACCTCACTGGATTTTTTTTTTTTTTTTTTGTCATGAGTGGTGTCAAATATCTTTTCATGTGTTTGAGGGAGAATGGGTTTTCCTTTTGTATGTAGCCTTTTCAGATTTTCCCCTTGTTTTCTTGAGCATCTGACATTTTTATTTCAGTATTTAAAGGCTATTTTTATTAAAATGATTACATCTCTGTGCCTGTCATATATATTACAGATATATTATTATACATTTTTATACATTTGTTGAAAAATAAATATTTGTATGTTGTGTGTGTATGGGAGGGGTTTGGGGTTCTAGTTACAAAAGCCCTTTCTTGTCTCAGGTTGTAAAGAAATATATTTTTTTTAAGGTTTTTTGAGACAGGGTCTCACTTTGTGGTTCAGGCTGGCCCTGAGCTCAGCCTCAAACTCACATCACAGCAATCCTCCTGCCTCTGCCTCCAGAGTTCTGGGATTACAGGTGTGAGCCACCATGCCCAGCACTGTGGTATGTGGTACTGATTGCTGCTGGGGTGAGTCTCCAAGACCAGTATTGTTATATGATTACCGGGGATTGAACCGGGCCCTTGGGCTTGCAAGACAGGCACCAGAACCACTGAGTAATACCCCCGGCCCCAGTAAAAAAATTAATTTTGATCTTCTGTCTTCTAGTACTAATATATTTTCTAACATCCAGCTCATTTAGGTCATTCCAATGTATGGTGTGAGGTACTGATCCAATTTTATCTTTTTAAAAATAGCTACCTGGTTATCATAGTATTGCTTACTTCAAATCCATCCCTTCAGCAAGGAATAGTGGTTTACAACCACTTAGGAGGCTGAGTCCTCCTTCCAACCTTAGGAGGCTGAGTCAGGAGAATTACAAGTTTGAAGGCACTTTGGGGACATAGTTTAAATCAAGCTGACTACACAGAAAGACTACCTTTCAAAAAAATATCATCCTTTTTTTGCTAATTCTAGATGACACCAGTGCCACATACTAAATTCCATATTAATCTGAGACATTTTCTCAAACTTAGATTTAGTCTGAATTCTGTGTCATTGTGATACTATTTTAACAATAACAGCCTTCTCCCTCATGATGAGGAGAATTAAATGGTTTGCCCAAGGTAAATTTACCATTAATAAAATGGTAAAACTAAAATTTGGTTTCTGGCCACAGAGTTTTGGTGAGACTTAAACAATTAAAATCTTTGTCTCAGTCAGATATTTATACATGTATGGATTTGTATACATAATAATGAAAAAAACACTTTTATTCAGGGTCATTGTGAATCAGTGGTAACATTCATTAGTTGTTAAACTGTAATCACAAAGGTGCCATATGTTTCATAATACAAACTGATTGTTAAATGCCTTTGAATCCCTTCCCAAAATAAGGATTATCCTATATACCCTAATTCCAAAACTCTGGAAGAATCCTCTTGCACACACCTGCTATTAGAATATATATGAACTGGTTTGCCCTGTGATGGGACCGGGGGTGAAGGGAAGGATTCTTTACCATCATCTCTTATGGCTCTGATTCTGATATCCTTGTGAAGTGAGAAAGTTCATGAAGAGTTTAATCTTTTACAAATATGAAGGCAACCCATTAATAAATAGATATGAGGCAAATAAATGCCACTTGCCTACTGTGGAGCAATTTAAAACAAAAACAAAAACTCACTGGCAGAAGCCATCTGTTCCTGGCAACTTTCCCGGTTAAACACTTCTAATTGCTTCTGTGATCTTGGTGGGTTGGCGTGTCACAGTTTCCAGGGATTTGGGAGAACTGACCTTTATGAAGTAATCACAGTTTGCTGTGCAAAAGAACTCTGAGTTATCAAAGCAGGCAGCACGCCCTGCCATGAAGCCATGGTAATGAGAGTGTGTCATGTGTGTGATGCTTTCCTCTTGTCTTCTCTTCTGTAAGGATTCTACATATTAAGGCATTCCAACAGTCAACAATATTCAGCCTGCAATGTGCTGTATGTCCTGGCGATGAATCCTTAATACAGTATGGTCTGTAAATGCCATCCGTTTATTCATTGCTAAAATTCAAGGACCCTTTTGTTTGCATCATCTTGTGATGTTTACTTACTATTTGAAGAAAGTACTTCTCAATTCAACATGGGTGCATATTCATCACTCAACACAAATCTCTCATTTTCAAATAATAATAGTGTTACATTTATTGCCAATTGTTTTGTGCAATGTTATAAATACAGTCCACCGACCTTGTTTCTTATTCACAGCACTGTATGGTATAGGTGTCTTTTTGATTTGGGATTGTGGAAACTTTACAAGTGAGGAAAATAAATTGCTTAGGATAAAACAGAAAATTAGTTGCAGAACCATTTAAACCAGGTTAGTGTGATGTCAAAGGTCAAAATGTTAACCAGAAGAGAGGCAGGAATATTAACTCTCTTCTCTTCATCACTAGATGATCCCCAACCAGTGCTAGAACTCAAACCAACTGTGTCTCAGGTCACCAAGGGGCCCTTGGGATCCAGGTGAGAAGTGAAATCTGAAGTTTATTCTCCCAGGATCGTTCGTTGTCTCCTCTGTATTCATATAGTTGCCTATTTATACTACCCTTGGAGCAGTGATCATTATGCTTATTCTCCATTGACATTTTTGTCTAGCCAACAACAGTATGCAGAATGCAAGCACAGGCTCCTATATTATTCATTTATGAATTTAGGGTACCCCGCAATACCTTAGATACACAGAAGGTTCTTAATAAATGTTTGTCGAATAAGTGAATTCAATTCCTAATGCAAATTGGTTCATTGCAAGGTAACAGTTTCTGAGTACCTTCAAGAAAAATCACATTGAAACTTGACATGTTTGATGAGTGCTGCTGTATACAAAACAGCTAATGACATTCACTAAGGTGAGTTTCAGATTATGCCTGAAGTGAAGGCCAAGAGGATATGGATTACATTTCCTGCTCTCTCATCTCCGAATGTACTAAAGAGGAGACTGTGACAGGGCAGTCAAGTCGGGCATTGTAATGTGCACTTCAGGCTCAGCAGTATCATTCATATATTCGCTTCATGTGTCTTTTGGGCAGTATACATCCCACAGATCCTGAATAAATGAAGATTAATCGGGCACAAGCCCTTCTCCACTGGTAAACTTATAATCAGATTGGTAATCATCATCAGATCAATGAAGTATGATAAGCCTGGATGGGGGCGTCAGTCTCACTTACAAATAAATAACTCTCAATCAGGACCACCGCATCCCTCTCCTCCCTGCTTCAAGTGGTACTGAAGTCAGTGCTGTCTGTGACTCACTGGATTCTAGTCAGCAGCACTACTCTGCTGCAGCCTGGACTCACCAGCCTGCAGAGGCCTCTTCCTGAGCTGATCACCTCCTTCTACTCCCTCCTAGTCTTAAAAGTTCTGGGGTATTTCTGAGGAGAATGGACTGTACTCTGACCTGTTTTTATTCAGAGAAGCTGAGTTCTCAGAGGATACAGCCCATGAAAAATACTGTAATAAACCAGCCTTCGTCCAAGGAAGGGAGAGTACATGGTGAAGTGGGATTAAAGATGCATGCGGAAGTAGAAGAGCAAAGCCTGAGTTGGCTCTTCCAAGCGTGACCTTGGGGAAGGTCTGAGCCTCCCAGAGGCCTGACTGTTTCTTCTCTGAGGCTCAGAGACCTCACTGGAAACCATAACATTAAATGAAACAAATGAAGTACACAAGCTTAAGCGTCACATAATTTCTCTTATATGAGAAACACAAAATATAAGTAAAGAGCAAATTAAGATAGAGAATAGGAAAAAGAGGGAGAAAGACTTTTTTTTCCTCCTGAGTGCTGGGATTACAGGCGTGAGCCACCACGCCCGGCACTGTGGTATGTGGTGCTGATTGCTGCTGGATGGGAGTCTCCACTTCCAGTATTATATGTGGTTACCGGGGAATTGAACCCAGGCACTTGCAAGACAGGCGCTGGAACCACTGAGCTAAATCCCTGGCCTCAGAGATCTTTTGCAAAAGGGAAAGGGATTGGGAAGGCAAGGGAGAGAGAGGGGAGGGGATACATTAACTGCATGTACCAGCTCTCCAAAGGAATACAATTATTATGTAGTGCAGAGACTGATAAAAAATAACAATTGAGGGGAAAAAGCACTAAGTGAAAAAGTCAACCAGAAAAATAAGATCAAATTAATCTCTGAAAAAAAATCTGTCTCTTTGAATATTGTTTTGAATCAGTTAGAATAGAGATTTTATATAAGAAATACCTATCCTTATCTGTACATCTAACAGTTTCAAACTAGCCTTTATAATTCTAAAAGGCTGGTACAACTCAGATTTTTTTCTTTATTGTGGCAAGATTAACTGTGTGATGTTTATAAGTGGGCTGTTAAAGCACATGTAGTTTCTATGATCTTCTCAGTATTCACGTTTTCTTACCTTAGAATGCCTGGGTTTCTGGAGCCATTTTGATCACTGTGGGCTTTCCTCTTTGGTGGGTAAGAAGGATTTGTAATAAAATGCTGAAACTATTAAATGCAGAGATATAATGACCTTAATTAAATAGTTAAGAAGGATCTACTAGATCATTCAGGTTTGGCTCTTTATCTCACAGATGAGAAAGCTGAGCCATGAAACATTAACCTACTTAAAATTCATAATACCAAGTAGCAGAGTCAGTCTGAGGATCCACACTTATGACTGCTGTTCTACTGTTGTTTTCTGTCATCTGAGCCATTTTCTTTCTCTAGAACTATAGAGACTCATTTTCTCATGTACTCACCCATTTTCTGAGTGTCGTTATGTGGCTAATGCTGGGCCATGTACCAAAGTGATAACAATAAATACAACAGGGCTGATGCTCTCCCTGAAGTTCCTGCTCCATCTATCAAAGGAAAGCATTGTTCTCTGTCTGAAAATACTGCTTCAGATTAGATTGAATCTGTATGGTCATGCTGAAACTCTTCAGTTAACCTTTAACCTCAGATTTTTCACTGTGTAAAATCACTTGTAAACTGACACAAAAATTATTCTGATCTTTCATCAAGCATTCAGTGAAGTCTTGACAATATTTAGCCCATTAGTTTTGATCAATTATCTTAACATTTTTGGATTGATGCCTTTATGTGTTTGATCAGCAGGTTAATGAAGTTTCCACAATTTCTAGTCATTTAATTAAAACTGTCTGAAAGCACTTTAAATTAAAGAATTTTAGAAGTGCTAATTCTTCATATAATACTCTTGCAGTTAATGCAGTCCTGAGATATATCACCTAGAAAAGATAGAGCAGAAAGGCAAAGGAGAAGGAAAAGGTCTGAGGAAACTGAACTGTATTTCAGTTCTGGGTCCTTTCTTACTACATGCATGACACTGGCCACCTTACCTCAAACTGAAGTATCCATTGCTTCAAGTATTAAAGAATGGTTATATCTTCAGATGCTAAGACAGGATTGGATACAAATAATCCATTGTTTAGTCTGATAAGGTTTGTACTCAACATTACAGTTAATAGCTATAAATCCCAGGCTTTGGAGTTTATAAACTCAACTTATTATAATTTTTAAAATTTTTCATATTATTTGTAAAGTATCTTTAGTAAATCAAGAAAGTTCATGGCCTTGTAAATAGAGCATGAAGAAATGTGTCAGAACTACCCAGCCTGTTCTTTGTCGTGAGGTCAGACAGATTATAAAATGGAGGAGATATTTGAGAGCTGCCTCTCTGAAAAGTTTTCAGAGCCTTCCCTAGGAAAGTACAATGACTGAATTCCTTCTCTTACAAATTGTGGTAAAATACTTTATGTTACTTACTTCATGTTCTTTATTTGTGTGAGAAGAAAGCTTCACCAGGGCAAGAATCTCACCTGCCTTATTCTTTCCTATAACATCACCCTTAGAAAAGTGGCTAACACATAATATATGCTAAATAAAACTTCTGCAGTGAATCACTTAGGCAGTTGTGAGACATAAATGGCATACATGAGCATATTCAACCAGGGACTAGTTCAAAGGCCCTTATCTATGTTTGGTTTAATAGTCCTTAAAGAGATAACATTCATGAATGCATTTATAATTCAAATATAATGATAGTTTTTCTGGAAGAAACAAGACAGGGCACATGCAAGCAAGTGAATTCCGGTTGGAGAGAGCTGTGTAGACACCTGAGCTAACTTTACTTTTGGTATGAATTTTAAACCTTCAGTTTTGGACTGTCTTCCTCAGAACATTCTGGAAGTATTATTGATCATTTCTTTTCATTTCTTTGTTCACTCTTTAAGGTTATTTCTACCAAGATAGCAGAGCAGACAAGTATGAAAAATAATACTTTGACCTACATTTATGCTAATGAAGATGGATAGAGTAGA
>PVIR01025008.1:0-25349 GCA_004026965.1 Petromus typicus | reverse complement strand
GATTCAAATGTACTTGCCTCTAAAATTTCCTCACTGTTCTCATAATTTTCAAGTTATATCAGGCATACATGTAACTCATCTATTCATGCACTTTCATTTCTCCATGCTATCAAGAGATTACATGAAAAAACTGGAGCTGGATATCACAGGAACCCTTGCAAGGCTGCACGATAGGATAGGTTGTGTTGCATTTTAGTACAGTTTCCTGTCAAGGTGATTTCTATGGCAACCCTTATTTGCATCCTTTTAAATGGTGGTAAAATCTGACACATCCCATTAAATATTGATAGCAGTGTTCCATCCACTCTTAAGCCCACTTGAGAATTCTTCATTTTATCTACGGACTGAGACCATTCTCATGGTATCAAGGCAGCAAGCTTTTTACTGTTAAAATGTTAATTAGACTTTTATAACCATTTTTATAGTTCTGCTCTTCATCTTGATTGCTACAAACATATTTATTTACAATTCCATAATGTCCTCATTAATATGCTATGGTAATCTGCCGTAGAGCACAGAAGTTAGCTTAATAACAAGCCACAGAAATATATCCTTAAAGACATCTGTGAAACATCTGTAGAATTGTAATGATGCAAAATAACTTTTCCACAAATGAGATAATAAGCAGATGATGCTTAAGGTCAGTATTCTTTATGACTATAGCCTGTCTGTTATCATAACTACTTCATGTACATAATAGCACTGACACTACTGCCTACTAATGGTTATTTGCTAAATTCCAGGCTCATTAAAACATACATACATATCACTCAGCATACCCTGATATCAAAAATAATTGGCACAGCCATAGAATTTGCTTATACATACTTTCCTCCAAAACATACCAAGGAGCTTTACCTCTATCTCATTCAACTTTGGACTATTCACCTAAGCTTTTATTTCACAGGAAACACAGATGCTAAAAGGCAAAGTAATTTACCTATATTCATATAAAAACAGAAATTGACAATGGAATTTCAAGTTACATCATAACAAGTGCATGTAATCTATCCAGCTAAATATAATCTACTTTTCTTATAAAATTTTCAAGTGGAGTTTGAAGTGAGAATGTTACTTGTATTACCTTGGGCAAGTCATTAAATTTATCAGAACTTATCACTACTTTTTACCTGAGAAAGAAATAAAAGCAAATATCTCAAAGTATAGGGAATAGGCATTATTTTATTTGTTTCACTTCCCAAAGCTTAGCAAAAATCACAGTAAACAAGATTCATCACTTGGCTAAATGAATGATAGGTGTATAGACACAAACGATGCTTTGGAAACTATAAAGTACAAAATGTTGTACATGGAGCTGGTCATTTGAAGAAAGCATGGAACATATGGAGATAGTCATGGTATATTGGTTTTCTACTTCTTCTGATGTAACAAATCACACCAAATTTGGTACCTTGGCAACAACACAAAGTTATTATCATGCAGTTTTATGAGTTAGAAGCTCAATGTTGTCTCAAGAGGCTAAAATCAGTTCAGGGATGTATTTCTATCTGAAAAGTGTACAAAAGAATCCTCTTCCTTCTTATTCTCAAAATCAGCCACATTCCTTCATTCATGGACGTTTCCTTTGGCTTCAAAACCAGTAATTTATAAGCTTTGATGACAAAAAACCCTCAAGAATCTAAGAATAGGAGACTATTACATCAATACAAGGAAGACCTTCAGACATTGTATTCAGTGGTGAAAAATCAAAACCTTTTCTCCTAAAATAAGGTAGGACCCAGAGAAGACCCTTCTTATCACTGCTGCTCCACAAAGGACTAGAAGACCAGGCCAAACAATAAGACACGGAAAGAATGCACAGCACAATCAGAAAATAGGAAATGCAATGTTCTCAGTTCACAGATGACAGAGTCATACATTAGAAGACTCTCAAAAATCACAACACGCAAATACATGTATGTGCATACACACACACACTAAAATAACTAATAAAAGAATTTAACAACATTGAAGGACACAAAATCAACATACCAAAATTTCTAAACACCACATGGATGGTCTTATTTGAGAAATCCAAAATATGAATAAGCAGCAAAATAAAAGATAAGTGGAAGGAAATAGAGACAGATCTTTTTCAAATAGGAAGTAAATCAAAGAGAAGAGGTACAGGGAGGTAAGGTATGGGAAAGAGGATGAAAGAAGAATTAAAATATGTTACATACATTGTACTAATACCCTAAAGGATGTAATCTTTATGTACTATAGACATGTACTTACAAATTATTAAAACTGAAGAGAAATATTTTAAATCTATTTAAAATAGTATCAAAATTAATAAAATATTTAGGAATAACTTAAGAAGGTGACTGACTTGTGCTCTGAAACTATAAAATATTACAGAAATAAATTGAAGAGACAAAAATAAAATAAAAGATATCATGAATATGGAAGAGAGTACTTTAAAATATTCATCCCACTGAAGATAACTAGAGATTCAATGCAATCCCTAGGAAAATACCAATGATCTTGTGAGGGGCAGGATTATGAAAACCACAATAAGCTTCATCTGGCATAGATGTGCAATAATTCATATAGTTAATGCACTAAGCACTTAAAAATTGATAAGATGACAAATTTTATGGGGTTTTTTTGTTGTGGTTTGTTTTTTTTTTTTTTACTACAACTTGTTTGTAAAAGCAGTATCATTTGTCTGTGGTGTCAGAGGTCTGTAATAGAAGGAGGTGAGGCGGGAAGATGACTATGAAGTCAAGGACAGCCTAGGGTACCCAGTCAATGCAAGTCCATCCTGAACTACATAGCGAGATCCTGTCCAGAAATGCCAATGAGTAAACACATGAATGACTGGCAGATACATACAGAGCTTGCAGCATGGTACCTCTCTGGCTACTCTTGAGTAGTCTCATCTGCCTCTGACTTGATTTTTATCTATTTTTAAGGAGTCCTGTGACTACACTGGTCCAACCAAGATAGTCGAAGATAATCTCCCTGCTTTAAGATCAACTAGTAAACGATTTTAATTGCACTGACATACTTAATTTCTTTTTGCTATGCAAAAAACATTGACATCTTTTGTCTATAAATACTTGTAATTACCAGATAAACCCTATTTACATTCTAAAGCAACCTGACATTTGTAAATACAGTCCTATTTCTACTTCTCTTCTAATAGGACAATAATTTTAAAACTAAGTAGTTTATCCCTTATAGTCTCTTGATTACTAATTTAATATAAAACATATGGCTATCCAAAGTGTGTAAGGAATTCAAAGAATTTGACATCAACAAAACAAATAACTTGATTTTTAAATGAGCAAAAGATGCACACTGACATTTCTCAGAAGGTGTACAAATGACCAGCAGATAAATGCAAATGTTTGCTCAAATGTAACCATCAAAGAAATACAAATCAAACACAGAGACATTGTGTATAATAAGACACAGCCTAATTATTAGAATGGCAACAAAGGATAGCAAATTCTCACAAGATGCAGAGAAAAGAGAATCATAGTGAAAAGCAGCTAGAGTGTTCTCAAAAAACCTAAAACTAGGAGTTCCACGCAAGCCTGCAGTCCCACTTCTGGGTATATGTCCCAAGAAATGAAATCAGTAGACCAACATTATACTCTCATGTTCATTCCAGTCATAATAACCAAGATATGGAATAAATTAAGTATCTCTCAATGGCTGAATCAATAAAGAAAATGTGGCATGCACACACAGTGGACTATTACTCAGCCCTTAAAAGAAGGAAACCATAACAGCTGTGGTGAGAAGAATGCACATAGAGGACATCATGCTAAGTGAGATGAGTAACCAGGCACAGAATGTCCAGTGTCATGTGGGCTCATTTATTGGTGGAATAAAAATAAAAACAAAACTAACAGAAGCAGAGAGTAGAATATAGTTAGCAGTTCCTTGGATGGGGGATCAAAGTGAAAGTGGCAGAGACCGAGGAGATGCTAGCCAAAGGGTACAGTTTCAGTCAGGACAAATAAATTGTGGGGACTATTCACAACATAGTGACTTGTTGTTGTGCTGTAGGGGATAACAGAAACTCGGACCAGTAGGATGAGTACACAGAGTCACCATGCAGATTCCAGGGAGCGTTTCAGAGAATACTTCCACTTTTATTGCAAGATACACACATGTATATAGTGAACGGTAGGGGGCGTAATCATATGGGTCAGGTAGGTCACAGATTGGTTGAAACATGAAGAGAGGTGGGTGGTTGTGGATTGAATGAAGTATGCAAAGAAGTGGTTGGTTTTAGACTGATTTTGTTTTGGACGAGGGAAGAGTCGCAACAAAGCAGCCTCCATGACCTCCAGCGCAGCCAAGCCTAGCTTTCGCCTTCAGTGATTGGTGGTAGCTAATGTGTACTATGTACTTTACAACTGTTATAAATGTAGATGTCAAATGTTCTTACCACATAGGTCATCACCAAAAAATGATAGGAACTGATGACAAGGCTATGTTAGTCTGATTATAATAATAATTTCAGGGCTGGGGATTTAGTTCAGTGGTTCCAGCGCCTGTCTTGCAAGCACAAGGACTTGGGTTCGATCCCAGGTAACCACATACCATACTGGGTGTGGACACTCACGCCCAGCAGCAATCAGTACCACATACCACAGTGCGCCTGTAATCCCAGCACTCGGGAGGCAGAGGCAGGAGGATTGCTGTGAAGTGAGTTTGAGGCTGAGTTAAGGGCCAGCCTGAACCACAAAAGCAAGACCCTGTCTCATAAAACCTAAAAAAAAAATCAATAATAGTTTCATCATCTATACATAAATCAAAACACCCTGTACACCTTGAATATATATATATATGTAAAATTTTGTCTATTAGTTTTAAAGTTTTTAATATGTTTTATTTAGAAAGGATAGAAAAAAATGAAAGAAATGAAAAATTTAAAAATATTCCTTTGTTTAGTGCCGGGCGTGGTGGCTCACGCCTGTAATCCCAGCACTCGGGAGGCAGAGGCAGGAGGATTGTGATGTGAGTTGGAGGCTGAGCTCAGGGTCAGCCTGAACCACAAAGTGAGACCCTGTCTCCAAAAACCTAAAAAAAAAAAAAATTCCTTTGTTTAATAAAGTATCTGTCACATGTATATTACTACATTCTTATCTGTTTTTAACCTATTTTACTAAAGTATACACAAGGCTAAATCACTGGCATGGAAATAACATAGTTACTTTTCTCCCTTTTCAGGCCCCTGTTCCTTTCACCATAAACAAACAGAAGCACAAGAAGTACATTTTCTTCACAAACAAGCCGGTTATTGTTGGGTGGTCTTTAAGCCATCACTTCTTCTATTCAGATCAAACTACTTCATACCTGCACTGCACAATTATTAGCCACCTGTGACTGTTTGCATATGAACTAATCCAAATGTAATAAAATTAAGCATTCAGTTTTTCAATCGTGGTAGCTACATTTTTAAAATGTGATGGTCACATATGGGTATTAGCTGCACTGTTGGAGTCATAGGTATAGAACATTTCTATTGTCTCAAGATTTTTACAGCACTAAAGAGTGGACATATAACAGATATAGTAAATCCTACTGCTACTTTATATTATTACCTTTAATTCTTTGGTTCTCTTGTTTTTTCAATACTGTATTTCTCTTGTTTGAATAGCATATGATGTGTATTTTATCAAACACTTCAAAGCTATTTAGTGTTTCTATTACTGTAAATAGAAATAGGGTTAAATCAAACCACTGTAAGCAAATTAGATACATAGTATTTCTTTTCAATGTAGACTTCTTTAAAAATTGAAAAGTAAAGGCTCTGGACTTGTTAACAGTAAGAAATAAGGGTAGATCAGGTAGTTTTCAGCACTTTCTGCCTCCAAAAAACAATATCTTGAGATGGACACCGTAACTACATCACCAATCAGGCTTTGAGAGACAATGTCCTTGAAAACACAGGACGTTCTTGACCTCCAGAGCATTACCAAGAAGACACGGCAGACAACAGCATCTGTGGTCGGCACTGAACCTACTGAGGAGGCTCTCCCGAGCCTCACGTATCTCCCTAGCAGCTGAGAACAAGGCAGTTTATTATCCCCTCCTTCAGCAACCCCGCTCACCCTCATGTATTTCTCCTGCAAAGCAAAAGGGCCACATTTATGTGCTCAAAGACTGCAAGGACCCATCAGGAGAAGGAGATGCCCCCACGGGATAGAACCCTCCTAGGGTCTGTTTTGGGTTTTTCATTCTCCCATGTTAATAAGACATTACATTTCCAGCTATCTGATACAGAATCCACCTGCCTAGCTGATAACTAGACTTTCTGATATCTAAAGATAAACTACATACTCTCCCCATGCAGTTCAGTCAATGTTTCTTTTAACAAGAGCTATTGTTTCATTTTCAGTTCCCTTCTATGACAAAGGCTTCAGAATATTCTCTGAGGTGCTTGTCTGTCATCATTGGAAAGACGTGAAAGAGCGGTGATTATGCTGAGTGGAGTAAAAT
Organism: Petromus typicus; assembly: GCA_004026965.1. NCBI lineage: Eukaryota > Metazoa > Chordata > Mammalia > Rodentia > Petromuridae > Petromus > Petromus typicus. Next base: position 18,884 of record PVIR01025008.1, on the reverse strand, counting down.
AGCATTACTTAAATAATTCACCTTTATGTCATGTAGCCACACTCACTCTAAGTAAAACACGGACAACAAAGAGCAGGATGACACTTCCAGGAACTGGTGAGAATTTAACCCCAGATTTCCATAAAAGCCTTTCATCTTCTCCCATCCCTGTCTTCCCCCTAACTGACCCAATTTAGGGCTCCACAGTCAGGTTGACTCAGTGGGAAACAGGAGACAAAAAAATTACTCTTCTCCCAAATGGAGAGTGAAAACCAGGAGCTCCTGAACTAAAGGTGAGTTGTTCAGAAAACTAACTATAAAGGTAAGATAAAAGAAAACATAAGTAAAGAATGCCATAAACAAAGGTCAGGTGAGCTTTTCTTTATAGATCAGGAAAGAAAACATTTGTTACATTTCGGTGATACCTGCATACTTAGATGACTTCATTATGAGTTACATTTACTGCATTAATAAGACCTAAAATAAATTGAGAACTGACCATGTGCCAATATTTTACTTAGCATCTAAAACAGATTGCAGGAATAAAATCATCACCAAATCCTCCTACCTCTATCTTATTGTGGAAGGTACAAAATTGAGTTTAAGTAAGTTGTCCCAGCTAGAGGAGTTCAAAGTACCAATTCAAGGTATTCAGTGTCCAGTCCTTTGCCTTCAGTGGCTTTACTAAATTTTACACACCGATAAATCATTGTCTTACAAAGAAAGACACACGGGGCCGGGATTTAGCTCAGTGGTTCCACGCCTGCCTTGCAAGCACAAGGTCCTGAGTTTGATTTCTGGTAATCACATATAACAATGCTCGGCATGGTGACTCACACTTGTAATCTCAGCACTTGGGAGGCAGAAGCAGGAGGATTGCTGAGTTCAGGACCAGCCTAAACTACAAAGAGAGACCCTGTCTCAAAAAACTAAAAAAAAAAAAAAAAGAAAGAATGAAAGATTCATGGACCACTAGTCTCAGAATTATTCAACACAGTTGTTAAAAAACAGTTTCCTGATCCTCTTCTGAAGCCAACAGGATCGGTGTCTACAGGAATCAGATCCAGAGAGCTGACCTTTCACAGAATTCCCTCTGTCACTCACTGTCTCTCTGACATGAACCCCTCTCTACCTCGGTTTGTACAGCGATATCTGCCTACCCATAGAGGTAGGTTCACTGACTGACTTGATGTCTCATTTTAAAGAGAAGGCCACAAGAACAGATGATCTAAAAAAATGGATAATATTAAAATAATTGTTACACTGTGGCACCATTCATCTGAATGAATATGACTTATCTTTACTTCGGCACAACAAAGCATCATAACCAAAATAAGAAATGGTGTCAAATTAAACTTCACTTTGGAAAAATAAGGAAATGATCTGGGTCTTCATTTTTACTATCTCTGAAAGCTGCTTCTTCTCTGTCTTTCCTCTCAGTTATTGCTTGTGAACCAGGTGCTGGGATAGGCCGTCACTCTCCTGTCTTAAACTGACACTAGTTTGTATTATTCCCGTGCAGGATTTCTAGGGAGATTGAGATGAAAGAAGGAGCAACATGATGGGAAGGAGAAACAGATAAGAATTCAAAAGGACATTTGGGTAGCAAATTACTTCAATGTATACAAAGAATATAGAGTTTAAAGAGTCTATTAAGCCAACACTTATCTAAAATAGGTTTAGCTACAATAAAATCGAAGGCAACATTTACCATGAAATACAGATAATCGGCCCACAGATAGAGGAGATTTTTGATTGTCAAATAACTTTAAATCAGATCTTTTTTTTACCAGTGGAAAAGTTAAACCTGAATTATCAAGGAGTACAAGAGAAAAAGCAAGATGTACACTGCTTGAATAGTAATATGTCCTATATAATGCCAGAAAAGTGTTTACCCCAACTAACTTCTGTCATTAAAAAAAAAAGATGGAGCATGAGCTCATGCTCAGTAGATGCACAAAAGAGATACATGAAAATGTTCAAGAAGCCTGAGGTTTTTGTTTGTTTGTTTGTTTGTTGTTTTTTTTTCCAATAACATTACACAATTCTCCAACAGAGCTACTTACCTTATCATAGTTAAAATGGTCAACTCCTGTGTGGACTGGATGTACCAGGAATAGGCTGTGCTTCTCCGCCCACTGAAACAATCACTAAAAGCCAAAGCCCCACAGAGATCTCGCATCAGATTTCTTCTTTATTAGAACGACAGATTGCTAAACAAATACAGGCTCCATAAGTGTGGTGTCTTCGATTTTAGCCACTCATATTTCTGGCTCTGTGGCCAGTGGCTAGTGGCAGGGAAAGGCGGCACTCAATAACAGTTAAAGAGGGTGTTTATTACTAAACAAATACTATATGTTTCATTGGTGCACACAAACGATCAAAGCTGCAAACTCAGTTATCAGTGTAGATGAAGGATCTCTCCCTCTTTAACAGTTTTGTGCCTGAGAGGTTGTCAGGGAAGTTAGAAAGGATTAAGACTCAGTCCATTTTAGTTGGTCATGTAGTTTGCTACCTTTGGAAATGATGATGTCCAGTGCTCAGACTGTGTAATGTTAAAGAACAAAATTTGAACAAAGTTTTAAGATCTAACTGGCTTTTTTTCTTGATCCATGAAATAGGCTATCTGCCCCCTAAATTTTGAGAAAAGGTACTGCAACACGATGAGCAGAGGAGCGGGCTTCACAGACAAGGAAAGGCCTAAAAAGTAGAAACAGGATCCAAAAGCGGGGTAGTATCAGTTATTTTTTATATCACGTTACAACAGAGAGGTTTTCTTTATGATGCCAGCTCAGGTGAACCTCTTAGTGGTTACTGTGAATCTTGTGTTTTTCTGGAAAACTAATCTTTTCAAAGATCACTCTGATTAGGTGAGGCTGGCATGAATGTCAGTGAAGCACCTGACGTTGCAGCTGGGCCTCGGGACCAGTTCCGCCTTAGGACAGGTTGCGACGCGCTGCATAGCACTTCCGGTTTTCCACCTGGAGGCCGCGTGGGCCTCCATGTCCTCAGCACCCCTTCTACACAGAGTAGAGAAAGCAGACTGGATCACTCCATCAGAAAGAGCCATATTTTTCTAGCAGAACACTAATGGCTTCCGGGGAGTGTGGATTTAATGGAGCACTGTTGTCATTTGCCTAAAATGCATTCTGATAATAAAATACTTTGTGCTGAAAGATTTATTTCAGGTGTGTTTACCTGAGGACGGAGGGAACTGCTGTGTGGCATCTCTGACTCAGAACAGCTCCGGAATGGCAGAGAAGGCCGGTGGGAGTGAGGGACACGCCCCTGAGAAGGGCCACGCTGGATGGCGACACTGCTGTCCATCTGCACCGGTCAGCTGGGCACCATCTACACTAATCAGTGAAGAACCAAGAGGTGTGGTCTGGAGAGAAACTTCACATTCTGATTTCACCCGGCACTCTAGTGCCAAACAAAGCTGAACTCGTGGAGTTAACAGCGCGCAGTGTACAGGAGACTGAGGGGCTGGGTTAGTCTTTGTGAAATTCCCCGCTGCAAGAGAACAAAGGCGGGAAGGAGATAGGCACGTTCAGGAATGCAGCAGGGGCCCGACTCGCCCCCCGGAAGCCCTCTGGTTCCCGGGGTCAGAGTCTGAGCGACACCGTGCCTCACACGCGACCCCTGAGTTTTTCCTTGACATGCTCAGTGGCTATGTCAGTAGGACGCGATGTTCACAATCTGTTTTGAGAGAGTAAAAAGCCACTGCAATGTAGTTTTGTCAAAAACCACCTGCTGTTGTATTTGACCACCAAAGCATCACTGTTCAGGCTTTATCCTCCCCCTGAACAAATTCACAGACGGAGGCTGAAAGAGGAGGAAACGGAAGCTCGGCCATTTACAACTGGGTTAGAAAGCTCAGAGATAGGACACCGGCCAGGAGCTGTTATCTTTCTCAAGCAGAATGGCTGAGTTCGCCTTGGGATCACTGGGTTGGGGCGCTACTCTTACAAAGAAGCAAATGGTGCTGTCAGTGCGGAGGAGAAGATGTCCCCACAGCTTAGGTATTAAATATGGAATAATGGGGGGGTCGGGGAGGACAAGCTTGTCAACTGATGCAGATAATGGGGAAAGATAAGCCTTAGATCATAAATCAGCTCACAGCTACCACCTATGGCTTTGAAAGGGCACAGTTGTTTCTTACAGTACCACCAGCTCATTAATACGAGTCGGCAGTCATTACAGGTGGTACAAGAGAGAAGATAATTTACATATTAAGTAGTTAATCGTGGATTCCACTGCATTTCAATTCTCAAAGGCATGCCTTCCTAAAACACTTCAAGGGCACAGTTCAGGTTCATGTCGATACATTAAAGTTTCCTTCTGTCTATAAAAAGGGTGCTTGTTAAAAGTTAGGATTTCACTACAATCACATAGGAAGCTTCCCGGGATGAACCTGTGACCCTCTGTCTGAAATAGAGGTGGGAACTTTTCCAACAAGAATGATTATTCCTACTGACATTCTGATGAGTTAATGGACACAATTTACATGAGCCATCATATGGGAGAGTTCTCAGTAGGGATAGGTATGAATAATATTAACTTTTATAATGCAAGACCATAAAAACCAATTAATTTCATTATCATCATAAATAAAGTTATATTGATAGAATTTTCTTGTTTGGGAAAATTTTATGGCTATTAAGATAGTTAAGTAACTCTTTAAGCTCTGTGGCTTTCTATTTGTGGTTTTCATGACCAGCTGCAGACTGCCAACTGGGTAGGAAGAAGCCAGGCTTGGGGGAAGAGTTTACTGATCAACCAGTGGAGTTTGCTGCATAGAGGCTGCATAGTTACTGCAAGGTTAGTTAGTATTGATCTGTAAACAAAGGCTCTTCTAAAGAAGCAAGTTCTAATTATAAATACAGTGGCACTTGGCAGAGCAGAATGATCTGGAATGCACAGTTTTCTGTGGGAGGAACCAATCCAACAGGTCCTCCTCTCACAAAAGCAAATTTATCCACCATCTGTAAGACAGTGGCCTTTCCCAAGTAGAGTCAACTATACATCTAATAAAAATACACCAAGATAATGACATCCAAGACCCCTGATTAACACCATATTGGAGGATTGTCAATTATTATTTATCTTTCTCCTTACTAAAGTAATATATTGCTTTAAAACAACATAATACTGAGGATTGTGAAAATAATGAGGAAAAATATATGATTCTAAAACATAACCACTGTTAGCCTTTTGGAACTTGTTTTCAAGTATTTTTTTCCTACTTAGAATTATCTGGTCCAGCTCTTTACTCCAGTAGGAAGATTTAGGAAATGTTATATATCATTATATTCTACACTAAATGGAAACCAGGAAGAATGTAATAACAGGTGAGTTTTAATACACAAAATCAGGGAACTTTTAGGTAGCTGGGAGATTCTATATGAACATAACATTCATCTGTAATTTTGACTATGAGATTAATGAATACCAGACAATATAACTTCAAATCATCCATGTGAGAGAATACAGCAAATATCTCCAACTACAATGTGACATTTCACCCGAGCATACTTTTTCCAACATACCTGGCATAAAGATGTCAGGTGCACACATGTACTACACTGAAAATCCATGTTGCTTCTCAGTCAATCACCAAGTACTTTCTTCACCCCTTTGCAAGAAGAAAGCTGCCTGTATTTTTCCCATCTCCCCATTTTCTAACACTGATATAATCCTATTTATACCACTTCTGCTCTAACTCCAAATTCATTCATTCATTCACTCATTCCTTTATCTTCTGTTAAAAGCTAAGTCAAGCGCTCTGTGAGGCACCAAGATAACAAACCCAAATAAGCATCACCATCTCCTAGCATCCTTTCCTTGAGTTTTCCAAGAGCTTCCAATTTAAATAGTCAAAGAAACAGGACCTTAAATTAGTTTTAAAAATCAGAGAATTTCTTCCTTTGATTTCAGGCACTTGACTATTTAAATTTTTGTTGACTTGGTACATTGTTGAGGAGACACACTAAGGAAGGATGTGCACACTGATGATTACTGCGTCCACAAGATTTGAACAAGTAATGCAAATTCTGAAATTACTGCATGACTGCCATCTGCTGAGGCTTAGCTCCGGGACAGAAGCCACTTCCACTAGTTATAGCTAGTTGGCTGTCTCTGAATGTCAAAGATAATAGCATTTTTATTTGGCTCCACCTGACCCAAATATCTGCATTAATAACTGAAAAGATTTTTATATGGAACATGACAAGAGAAACAGGGAATTTATTTAGATCAGTTAGACCCAAGGTGTATTAAAGATAGTATTTAACTCTAAAATTAAATTCACCATTAACATAAATATGCGACTGTAAAACCTAGCATACCCTCTCTATGAGATTAGGGCCTTCCAAGCCACTCAGATGCTACAGGTAAGAAGTCCTTGGCAGCAATTTGTCTTCTGAGCTTATTCTAAGAATTAGGGAAAGAATTCATTCATGCCTTGAAACTTTACAGCCCAGTTCTCATGTATAAAGGACGATAATATCTCAACAAATACAATATTTTGCCAGAGTTATTATTATAAAACAATACTGGTTTTGTTTGTTTAAGGAACTGGCAGATCTTCAAAACATATTGAGGAAGACCTTCATATTTGGTGAGGAAAACTTTAGAATGGGAATACCTTAAAGAAGTTTCCTAAAGTCACACAAGTGGTAATGTCTTGAATTTCAAAAACAGGTCCACATGGTACCAAAACCGTGGCATTCCAGCTCATCGGATTTGCTGAGGAAAGACAGCTCCCCTTCATGAATGCCACAGCATTCGTATTCTATGAATATCTTATTCATACAACAAATTTATATTTAGCACCTGTCAGCCAAATGTTGTGAAAAGTGGTGAAAGTGTTATTTAGCAATAATTGTAGGTAATTATCTCTAAAGGCTCCATTATTCAATAATTCAGTATCGAGGTTTTAATATTTTTATTTATGAAATATTCTTGCATAATGAATTATGCATTAGCTAATATAATAGACAGCCATGTCATCACCGAAATTTAACAGAAGCAAATACTGTGTCACGTCAATTTTCTCTTAGCCATTAAGAATCAGAATGTTAAACCTCTCCAAGCCCCAACGCTTTCCCTTTCCTCTTTCCCCAGCCATAAACTAGAAGCCGGTATATATAATACACATGCGATGGCACTTTTATCCTGCTATCTGTATCTCTAAAAGTCCAGTTTTCACTCTTTCTCAGGTTACATAATTTGTGTGGGTCTCTTTCCCTCTCACATTTTCTGTAAAACACTGGTCACTAGTTACATTGTGTGCAAAGGAATGAAAAGTGCACATTTGCCCAGTTCTACGAACACCATTGCTTCTCTACACTAAATACTATAAAGTCTAAGATGTTATAAGACTGGATTTATCTGTGTGTTAACTAGGGAGTAGGAAGAATAAGTTAATGAGAAGATCACGGAAAAGTCATATAGGTCTTTGTGCTTTGCAGTGCCAGGGACAGAGATTGCAGTCTTACTAAAACAGGGCAGGTTTGGACAAGAACAGAGGTTTGCAATATCTTGAATGTGAGTTGTTCATGAAAGTGTCAGCAAAAAACAGCTGCATTATAGAGAATATAGCAGGAAAGGAAAGGAACGTAGACATGTGTGTTGTGTAAGGATCATAAATTCAATTCACACTAAAACTTGAATGTGCATACTGCAATTCAGTTTCTTCGCCCTTATTCACAAGTTTCACATCCTAAGTTAAGGGAGAGGGGAATGGAAATGTATCTAAATGGGCCAACTGAATTCAAGTACTTGCCAAGCACTAATTTTAGCTCAATCCTCTGGGCCAGTGGTGGCAGACTTATGGCACCTATGGCTGTAAAGGGCTATTTGTATCAGTGAAAGCTCTAAGGGTTCGCCTTCATTGATGTAAGCTGTCTCATATTCACCTGTCTTCCCTTTACCTCTCCTATGGGATATTGGGTGTGGGAGTAGAAAGTTTACATAACTTCATGGTAGGAAATCAGAGAGCTCCTCAGACCTGTGTGGCATCCTCCGAGTCATCATGGTCCAAGAAGTAAAGGCTGCCCAGCTGTCTTCTAAGGACAAATATTCTGTATATTTGTGTTTTCTGTTGACATCTTCAATTTAAGTCATACACCCCTTGCATGGCCCCGCTTTGTGTAGTCACAGCCTGGTGGTGCCAACTCTGCTGACATAGCCTTGTCTTCACAGAGTAGGTGATGAGATCACACCACTGTCCTCACCTGGCCTACCATGCCTTTGGTAATCCACTGCCAGTCTCTTCTATGGCCCATGACAGCAGGCTTTGGGAAAGACTTCAACCCTACACTCAGGGTTTGCCCCAAAGAAGATATACGTGGAAAACTACTCTCCTGTCTACCTGATTGCAGGGCTCTGCCTGCCTCAATATGTTGAGTCATTACTTGTTGGACATCTGTGCTGAAGTTTCCATTAGGGATGAAGTGGGCTTGTCTGCCTCGTCTAGTAGAATCAAATCTTACATTTGAAGGTGTGGATGAATCCAGAACATATTTCTGACCATTTTGTTCCCTGCTCATCTCCTTCCTATGACTCTGCTTTGCTTAACAATACTCTAGAAGCAGGAAAGATACTAATTTTTTTTAAAGTTCCTATAAGTGATCCTCCTATTTGGCTCAGCCTACTTCCCAGTCCTTAAGAAGAGATGGAGTTTAGTTCTTAGAACAGGGGAAAAATTCCCTGATCTGAGTCCTTTGGGTATAAACTTTTCTGAATAAAATGGGAGACTAAGCAAATAGAGCAAATCCATCCCCTTCTACTTGTCTTGACTTTCCAGCTCATTATCATGCAAAAACAAAGACTGTTAGACTTTTTCTAACAGTCACAAGAAAGTAGGCTGTGACCCCAACCAAGAAACGGAGGTGTTCAGAGAAGATCATCACATAGCTGTGACTCGTCCTCATTGTTTTTTGGGGGATCTTTGGGTTTTTTTTTTTTTTTTTTTTTAGGTTTTTTTGAGACAGGATCTCTCTTTGTAGCTCAGGCTGGCCCTGAGCTCAGCCTCAAACTCACATCACAGCAATCCTCCTGCCTCTGCCTCCCCAGTGCTGGATGACAGGCATGAGCCACCACGCCCAGCACTGTGGTATGTGGTACTGGTTGCTGCTGGGGTGAGTCTCCACGCCCAGTATGGTGTGTGGTTACCGGGGATCGAACCCAGGCCCTTGAGATTGCAAGACAGGTGCCAGAACCACTGAGCTAACTCCCCGGCCCTTGTCCTCATTGTTAAAGAAGTGGATGCAGCATGAATCAAGAGAGCAGAGCAAACTTCATAATGTAACTGTAAAAATCAAAATGCCTTTGTGTGATGTGCAAAATATTTTCTTTCCTGAGTGTAAATTTGGAATCATGGCTAAATAAGTCAGATGATACTGGTAATGAGTGGAACCTATACAAAAAGAAAGATGAAAGAATGTAGAGATAGAAAAAGCCAAATATGCTGAAAAAATGCTAGCATCTGACACAGTGGAAGAGAACCCAGGCAAAGAGTAAAGGATTGAGGGAAAGGAAAAACTACAGAGAAGGAGAAGTGAATGCTATCAGTGAAAGTTTCTAAGTCAATACTGCTGTAGGCTGCACAAGGTCAGTTAAGGTAATAAAATCAGTCCACTGGATCTGAAAATTAAGAGCTCACTGGTAGTTTTAGCTAGAATGGTTCTGATAAAGAGCTGGGGTCAGGAAGCATTTAATAGGGCTAAGAAATCAAAGACAAGAAGTGAAAAGTTAATAAAGGCAAGCTTCTCTCAAGAAAATTAATTTCTGAGAGAAAAAATAAATGTAACATAAGCGAATGTAAGCAATTTCAATAAGGTCTTTTTTTTTTTTTTAAGGGAGACTGTATTTGTTGGGATAGATTTGACCAAGTTGTACTGAGTGATAAACAAAAATTCTAAAGCTATATTCCTCCTGTATGTTACCGGTCCAATACAGGTCAACAGGTCCTTTTCTATATGTCAATTATTCATCAACCAAGAACTGTATCACCTTGATTCATAAAGCATACAGTTATCTGTGAAAATTACTAACACCATACCCTGTTGATCACCAGAGAAAGTCACATAATTAACTATAAACAGAACTGGGAAACACAACTTTGTGTAGTTAATACATAGTAAATAGCACTCATTGTAAAGAAGTAGATTAGACACTTTGGGCAAGAGTGACATGGCCAGACCAAAGCAAAAGGAACAGTAAAGAGGTGAAGAGGGTTTAAAAGATGGACAACAGAGAAAGATTAATTGCAAGAGCATGATCTTTAAAAGAAGACAGGGATGAGGATGCAGAGCACTAAAGGATGGTAGAGCTTTCACTGAAAGGTTACTTGTTCTTTGGGAGATACACAGTGAGGATGTCCATGGATTTCTCTTCCAAATGAAAAAGAAGCCATGAAAGAACCAAATAGAGACTTTCTGGCTTCAGCACGATTGTTGGTGCTTATAGAAAGGTTTACATTTGTACCAGGTGATGTTTGCCTAATATTCGCCAGCATGGGAAAGAAGGACTGGTAACTGGGGTGGTTGCGTTAGTCAATGTTCCAAGATTTTCGGAATGAATACAAGCAAGGATTGAAAAAGTGAAGATTTTAAGAACATTGACAAGAAAGCAGCTGAGGGATAACTAGAGACATGGCTCATCAACTGGGAGAAAAGTATTGACCACATTCTTTCTCTAATGAAAATTATGACTGTTAGACTTCCTAGTAAAGTAAATCCCTTAAAAATATAATGGCAGCTGTTTATAGGAGTCCAATTAAATCAAGTAAGATTTGCACACTCTCTTTGGTAAATCTCCCAAAGAGAAGTGTAGAAATAACTCCTCTGTCACTGCAAGTTACCACTATGGAAGTAGCTAATAAATCCATCACTTTTGATCAGCACCTGAAGGTGTTGTGGAAGCCCAACATTTTATCCAGCAAGAAGAGATGGATCTGGGCCGGGGAGTTAGCTCAGTGGCTCCAGTGCCTGTCTTGCAAGCACAAGGGCCCAGGTTCGATTCCCCGGTAACCATATACCATACTGCACATGGAGACTCACACCCAGCAGCAACCCGTACCACATACCACAGTGCCGGGCATGGTGGCTCACGCCTGTAATCCCAGAACTCGGGAGGCAGAGGCAGGAGGATTGCTGTGATGTGAGTTTTAGGCTGAGCTCAGGGCCAGCCTGAACTACAAAGAGAGATCCTGTCCCAAAAAACCTAAAAAAAAAAAAAAAAAAAGAAAAGATGGATCTTAGCAAACTTGCTTTGCAACTCCAAAACATAAATTATCATTACAAATGATCATTTGCACTAATGACACAAACGTATTAGAAAACCTGGGAATCACTTAAGAAAAATCTTTATTAGAGCAAGGAACTAATATAAGTTCTAATGTTTATGGGAACCTAGTTGATTTAAATAAATTCTAGATTGGGGAGCATTACATGTAGGAAAATTGACTTCCTTGATTTAAAATTCCAACTAGAGCTAAATATTGAAAAGCTATCAAATCTACCATGCTGATAATCAACTGCCTTATATTTACATTTCCAAGAATGTGAGGATTATTTATATGGGGAAAGTTGAAAAGCTAAAAAAATTTTATGCTCTTTTTACCCTCATCTCTTCCTTGAGTCATAGGTTATTTCCTCTGCTGCTTCTATTCCAAATACAACTTGAGTTGGACACATTTTTTATTATCCTCTCTCCCTTAAATTAGGAGAGGAAGTGTTATAACTGCTGATGAAAATAGACCAGAAAAAGCATTGTACAAAAATTCCAGCTTGGACCAGAAAACTGCAACCAAAGATGTAATCTATATTTTAGTTATTGCCAGTAAGAATTGGACTGAGGCCAGAACGAGGTAGTTTTAATCAATTGTTTTCAGGGGAAGAGTCCGTAGTCGACTGGCTTGAGAATCTTTGAACAGTAAGTCTTGTAGAGATATAGCAGACTTGCCAAAATTGCATTACTGCTTCAAACCATCACAAATTACACTGCACTTTAAGTTTTATTACCACGTAAGACAGCACACACATTCATTTCCATGTCTGTTGCCAATTTAAATGAATGGCTGGCTCCTGCCGGCTCAGGAAGGCACCAGAGGAAATGCTGCACAGATCACTGGTGCATGGAATAAATGATAGCAGGTCCCTCGGTCATTTAATCTTGGACCAAAATTTATATTTTAAGTAGGCTTTAAAAATGTAATGTGAATTATGCTATAGGAGGAATATAATTCAAGGAAGCAACCATATTAAATGCCTACTATGTTCTCAAAACCATTCTACATGCTGGGGATGATATGGAAATAAAAGAAGCAAGCTCTGCTCTACAATTTGTCAAAGTAAAATAATACCTAGGAAAGTGCTTGACATACTGTAGGGATGAATTATGCTTTCTTAAAATTTGTAGGTTGAAGGGTTCATCCCCAGTACTTCAGAAAGTGACTGCATTTTGAGCCTTTGCATATATGGGAACTAAGTTAAATGAGGTCATTTAACACAGAGACCCAGAATCAAGACCATTTTGGGGGACAGGAGAAGAAGCTGGGCATCTACATGTCAAAGAGAAACTCCATCAAAGAAACCAACCCTGACAACCCCTTGATGAAAGATCTAGAATTTCCAGAATTGTAAAAATGGAAACTGCCTCAACAGATCTTGAGTAAAGCTTAAAAAGAGAAAGAAAAACAAAATGTTCCAAGGTAACAAAAAATAGAAACAACAGCAAGAACTAATAAATACACAATGACATCATGGAAATATTCATTTGATTAAGGGAGGTTTGACTGATTGGGAGAATAAAATTGGAGATATGGAATATATATAATGATGCATGGAAAAACTGAAAGGATTCGTGGAAGCATTTAGATTTGACTGTTAAGGTTGAGGGGCTGTAGTTTAGTATTGTTGTTTCCTTCCCCTACAGCCCACTCCCAAAAGCTTTACTGACTGGAAAGGGGTCTATATTTATTCATGATCTACTTGACTTAAGTACTATTGTGTCAAGTTGAGTAGAGTTAGAAATAAAACTAACTAGTTTGGAGGCCTAAAAGCACCTAAGAAGAGAAGAGATGAAAACTGGATAGATGAATAGAAGGAGCTTTAAAATGGGGAAGGCAAATAAAATTCTAAGGAAAGGCTAGGGGAATAAGACTGAACAGATAAACTTCTGGAAAACAGAAAATTTATTTCCTTATGCTCTTCCTAAACTAGCTTTGCCAGTCTGAACCTCGGGTAAACCAACCATAATGGTAGACCCCTATCCTCCCCAATAAACTACTCACCATCCCGTTCCCACAATTTGTAGGGCATTAAATCATTTTCAATTTTGACTAAAGAACGTCACTTCACATTCAGACTTTCGAACCTCAATTAGCTGCTGTCACTTGGTGATTTTTTTATTTTTTATTTTAGTTAAAATTCTACTATTCTTTCCATGGTACAAGTTCCTAAAATTTTTTCCATCTACAAGTCCTTAAAACTCTCTCTAAAGATACCCATACCCTCTCTAATGTTACTCTTTCTACACATGCCCTGGGATCTACCATGTATACAAATATACAGACACACTGCACACACACACACACACACACACACACACACACACACACACCTCTCATTGGACCATTCCATTTCAGTTTTTTTCCTCTAATATCCCTCCTCCTCAAACTTCTTGAAGCACCTTTCCTTCAAAACTTTGGCACCTGACCTCTGTCCCATGATGGCATTATCACTTTCATTTGTCTATAACATAAATCAAGGACCACCTCCTTTCTAAAACACTGTCCCCTACTTTCTACCTCACAATTCCTAGCTGCAAGTATTAGAAGTTAACTCTGGTGAACCACACAGAAAATATTAAGTGGTTGAAAGAAACTCAAAGAAGACTGAAGAGCTAGGCAAAAGCTTCTAGAACCAGTCTCAAGTTGACCTTGGGCACCATCATTGCCCTGTTGGAATTCCTGCCAAGAACTCAACTCACTCAAAGGACACAATATCCAACATGGATGCCATTCCTGACCAGAGACTCAGACTTGCAGACACTGCTACATGTAAAACTCAGTGCTTTTGCTTCCGCTCTGTCCAGTGACAGCACACAGACATCGTCCTCTGAACTGCTTACCTCAGAGCTAAAATGTCACACAAGTACCACTGATGTGTGAAGCCCAATAGGGACTCTCTTTCTTAAAGAAAGAATGGAGAAAGCAAATTATATAAGAAATATAAATTAGAATCACAATCATTAACTTTTGGGTAATTACATTTTCATTGCCTACCTCTGAATTAAGTCAAATCCAACATATCTATGACCCCACAGGGCCAGAATGAGTAAAGAAATTTCTACCAGCTACCAGTTGGCACACGTACAATGAAATTAAGTTTTTTTAAACTGATGCCCAAGTTGTTTCCACTGTGCTACACCCATATGCTACTCAGATGTTGTTCCTGATTCATTTTGGAGGCCATGGGTATGAGCGCAAGCTGGCTGCAACATCTGTCACCATTGATCGTCAGGGTTGATTCAGCTGATCTGACTAGCTAGGCGGGTGTCCCCTTCTTCCCTCACCGCTCCATATGAGTCCCTCCCGAAGCTCTGCACTCAAAGAGGATGACCATGCCTGATAGGGGAGGACTGTTTCCTGGGTCAGGGGTACATGAGTAGCTGTGCTCCCAGGTAGAACCTCTGAACTAGCTCTCAAGGTCCATTTTGGAGACCATTACACTGGCCTCATCTTTGCTTTCACAACATCTATGTCTACACAATAGTAATTCCTGCAGATAGAAACCTTTGGAAAGTTCTGTAGTGATGCAAAATGATGGCTTTTAAAAGTGCACAAGTCATACCCACTTATGGCTCATGTTTTCCTTTATATTCATTCTATATTAGCAACAAACCACTGTAATAAAAACTCATTAATCTGGGCCTTATTTATTTCAAACTCAGTCCACAGTGATGATTCCTGGTTTCTGCTTCTGTTCCTTTCCTCTTACCGAAGACTTTTTGTCCCACTCAAATTTATGTCTATCCTTCATGTACTTCCCTTAACCATCCTAACCCAATTCAAGATTGTTACAAAACCTTTCTTTGGTTAAACTCACCTAATTGATCTCTCCAGGATCCTTTGCCCTATCAAAACTTAGGAACTGTGTCTGTTCCTGTCACAGTTGTGAATGGGATGCTTTCATTGGCTTTCTGTCATTTTCTATGTGTATGTTTTCACCCCAGATAGGTCATAAGCTTCTAGGGAGAAGAAGACACAATGGTGTCCTGCACTTCCTTCCCCAGCCTACCTCTGACCTTCCCCGGAAGTAGGTGTCCAGAACCTGTTCAGAGAGCATGAGGACACATTGTGAGGAAAGAAGGAAAGTACAGACCGTGATCCATTCTCCTGATAATCACTTCCACTCCTAATCTTAGCACTAGGAGAAGCGCACCACAGGGAGCCAACTCTATCTACTATGTCATCTTTAAAGAGGATAAGAAGTGATGAATCCACATATGCACCAGGCAACAGCTAAATTATTTAAACAGACGGAAACTATGTGCAGGGATTTCACACGGCATCTCTGTTGTGATCTCTGACAGGAAACGCGCTACACATCTTGATGAATTGTCATAACCCAAGTTACTAAGAGAATAACATACTGAATATTTCACTCCACAAATACAAAGAAATAATATGTTTGCTTTGTGGCACTGGAATTGGAATATCGCTAACTTTTGTAAATTCTCTTGGCGATTTTTGCACTATACAACATTTACTATGTCTCCCAAAATCGAATATTAAAATTGACATTTTTGTGAGAGAAAATATCATATTTAAACACTGAGAATATATTGGATGTTTTTAGGAATTTTTTGTCCATTTGAAGAACTGTGATAATTTATGGTTGAAATGATGTCTGTGATTTACTTAAAATGTCCATCTATACCTTCCTTTCATTATCAGAAGACCTATAAATATTATATTATTCATTTTATAGAGGAGGACATAGGTTTAGAGCATTAAATTTCTTATAAAAGTCTCATAGTTAATAGTTGGCAAAAAGAATCAAAATAGAATGATTTTATATAAAATTCTATTTTAAAAATCACTGAGATGTACTTTTATATAAACCTAATCCCAAAATAAAATAGCTCCACAATACAAAAAGACATTTTTATTAAGCACCCTAGAATTACAAAGATAGCCTTAAAAGTAGTCAAAGTAATGTAATTAATTTAAGAAAACAAAATATTCAATCATCCATAGCTAAGACACTATCAAGGGAAAAATTATATATATATATATATATATATATATATATATATATATATATATATATATATAAACTATGTTACTGTCCATGTCATATTATTGAAATGTCTCTGGCCGTGGTTCCCTAAGTCAGTATTTCTCTTATCCATTCTGCTAGTGTTGATTTAGTAACTTAAATTCCAGACCCTGTGTATGAAACTTTAAAGACCCACACAGAATTTAGATATTGCCTTTTACTCCCTTTATGCCTTCTAAAAGATTTAGAATCTAGTTGTGGAGAAAGGGTATAAAAATGACCACAAACAAGCTACGTGGGGTGGCATCTGCCTATAATACTAGCACTCCGGGGCAGGCTAAAGCAGGAAGATCACAAGTTTCTAGTGCAGCCTGGGCAGCTTGATGAGACCCTCTCCCAATATTAAAAAAATAAAATTAAATTAAAGGCTCAGGATGTAGCTGAGTAAGAAGACCCCGAACTAAACCCCAATACTGTAAAAACAGAAAGAAAAAAAAGCCCAAAATATAAGTGCTCTAAGCAAGAAGTAAAGTACTAATGGAAACCAAAAGAGGAAAATTGGACTGGTCAAGAAAATGACAAAAGCTTAATAAAGAGATGATACCTGAGATTAGTAAGATTTTAGCATTGTATCAACGAGGCTGCAGCCTGAGATGATATAACAGAGAGGCTCAGACCTTAATGCATGGTCATTTGGGAACACTTACAATCCAGACAATAGCAGGTATATAGGTGTTTTTTCAAGCACTGAGGTTTGTTGGTCAGTGGAGTCTTGCAAGGCAGAGAGCGTGACCCGGGGAAAAAAAATCAAAACTGACACAAGGTTCAAACACAAGGAAGAAGCCAGACGTTGTCATCTGTCCTCTTTGCTTTGCCCCCTTCAAAGGCCAAATGTTTTGGTTCAGTTTAACAAGTAATTTTAGTTACATATGAAGGATATAATATTTCTGATGTGCAAAATTTATTCAGCAATTCATACCTGTTATTCATATTTATTTTATGGACAAACTGAAGGACTGGAAGCTTCTTCTGCAGAAAATGATTCGTACCTTAATAAAATAAGCAGAAGGGCTGAGAAGAGGTTTAATGGAAATGGAGAAAGACAGAAGTTTACAGAAAGACGGCAGAGGGAGGGGAAAGGTGGGTGTCCATATGAGGGTGATGAAAGAAAAGATGAAATATAAAGTTTGAAAAGCAAGTCAGCTCAGTAGGCCAACAGAGCTTATGCTTGGATAACAGTAAAAAAAAACAAGTAACATTAATAGAAATAGTAACATCAGCTGGGGATAGCTCAGTGGTACTATGCCTGCCTTGAAAGCACAAGGTCCTGAGTTCAATCCCCAGTACAGAAAAGAGAGAGAGAGAAAAATAGTCACACGAAATAGAAGCTATTTTATGGAGATGATAAGTTCTGTTTTGGTAGTTATAGGATTAAATTGCTACAAAAGAACCTAAAAACAGATATCAAGTACATACCTTTAAATAAAACTCAAATACTCATGAAGTAGCAACAGTTAGCAGTAGTCAGTCAGAGACTACACGGATGTCTCCTGCTTTGAAATTAAGATTCTGAGGGAATTTTACATGCTGGTAAGTTGATAATCTATATCAAAGTTAAAATATTTCATATCCTTTAAAAAGATTTTGAAAAAAAAATAAAAAGAATCTAAAAGTGGCCCAGCAAAATGTTTACGTTTGGATAAAAATTCTGTTATATTTATAAAACGCAATAACTTTTAGCAATGAAAAGGCCTAGACTACTTCTACACATGGTAACTTGGCTAAATCACAAAATAAATGTGTGGATGGAAAGCATCCAAACAGAAGAACAGAAACTAATGATGGTTCTATCTATGTGCAATTCTGTGAAATGACAAACCAAGCTATAGAGGCAGAAGGCAGGTTACTGGTTGCCTGGGACAAAGAAGATTGGACTGCCAAGGGCAGAAGAGCTTTTAGGGGTGACAGAAGCAATCTCTACCCTGAATGTGGTAGATATATTTGTGAACTCACAGAACTGCACAATGAAAATGGACTGGATATGACAATTAAAAAAGAAGATTAGGCCAATTTAAAGATGTAGGTATCTGGAAGAATAGAACTTGTAATCAAAGAGAGCTATGGCTCAATGGAGGTTTAAGAGATGGCAAGCAGGGCTGAGGATTTAGCTCAGTGGTTCCAGCGCCTATCTTGCAAATGCCAGGACCCAGGGTTCAATACCCCGGTAACCAGATACAATACTGGGTGTGGAGACTCACACTCAGCAGCAATCAGTACCACATACCACAGTGCTGGGCATGGTGGCTCATCCCTGTAATCCCAGCACTCGGGAGGCACAGGCAGAAGGCTTGCTGTGATGTGAGTTAGAGGCTGAGCTCAGGGCCAGCCTGAACTACAAAGTGAGACCCTGTCTCATGTAAATGAGTCCTAGCATTGTATGTTATATATTGTGAAATAGAAAATGCTCAATGTAAAATAAGGTGAAAGGGGACAATGTTGAGATTGTAACAAAAAAGTAAGTAAACAAATTTTATATATATGGGGGGGTGGTAGGGTGGGTGGGGCTATGGGAAAAAATGAGAATTAAGTTGTGTCTTATACTGGTACAAATCC